>CAIGRB010119200.1:0-22687 GCA_903798255.1 Fraxinus quadrangulata
ACTCATCTAGTGGAGAATTATCACATGGGTAGATTTTTGACATTGTCGGTTAGGCCCAACCAAACTAGAGTATGAAAATAAATGAGTGATTTAAGAGCAACCTTTAGATTTACACTTGGGAAAAGAAGGTAAACATATATTTAAGGAATGTGAATCTCACGAGAGGTAAATGAAATATTTGACCATAAAGGGTTTGGTTGAAATTAGGGATGCCAAAAATGCTCGTCGCCTCAGGCTCGACCTGAAAAAAGCCCGAGTTGGGCCCAGGTGCGGCTCAGGCCTGCCCGTTAAAAAAAAAATAGAGGCGGCCAGTGCGCAAGCAACAAAAATATATCCCTGCTTGCTGCCTGTGCGCCACAGACAGCTTAAGCTGCCTACTGCTGCCTGTACGCAGGCAGCTATTTTTTACTGCCTGCACAGGTAGCAAAACAGAAAAAAAAAAAAATTAGCCGGCTCGGCCCGCTAAGGCTAGGGCCGAGCTTCATTTTTTTAGCGGGCTTTGCTCAGCTCGGCTCGGTTTGGGCCCAAAAAAGCTCAGCCAAAAAAAACTCGAGTCGAGCCCGAGCTTTTTTTATTCGACTTGGCTCGTTGACATAGCTAGTTGAAGTCAATTTGAAAATTCTTCCATCTTCACAACATTTTCATAATTTAGATAATGATTGAAAATTGCTATGTACACGCACCGATTGAACATTGGATAAGCCTAAATTATTTTTTCTAGCATTATTTGGAGCATACTTGTGAATTGATTATACAATTTTACACTCATTGATTTTTGGCAAGCTATCTAATATGTTGATCTTTATCATGTGTTGCTTGATTGTGTTGTATAATCTTGCTCGAGACGAGCAAAGTCTTTAATTTGAGGGTATTTGATAAGTGTATTTTTGCACACTTATTTAATATCTAAATAAGCTTAAATATTAATTAAATGAGCGAATTTCTACTCATAATTGTATAATTATTGTTTTTGTATGTCATAAACCCAAATGAAAAGAGAACAAAGTAAAAAGAAAAGAAAAATGGATCAAAAGTGTACAAAAACATGAAGATAGTGACCAAAGTGCACAAGTTAGAAAGTTGGAGGACCTTGGGTTGCAAATTTTGGAGAGCACAATTGATATAAAGATCAAATTTTGAGGACCAGATTGTACATGATCAAAGTTGAGGGACCGGCGTGCAAATTATGGATGACTAAAAAATATAAAAGAAAGAAAAAAAACATGTGCTCGCGCGCAGGCCTAATTTGGTGCTTGCGCAGGAAGGGTGTTTTCATTTACCGAGACTAAAATGGTTACACTTTGCGTGCGCACGGGGCCTTCTGACGGGCAATTTTGCCTGTTTCGCATAAATTTCGGGACTTTTTTTGCAATTTCACCTTAAACGATTTTTGGCCCTTTAAATACAAATTTTTTTGTTCAATTTTAGGGTAAGACTTATAAGAGAACACTTTAAAGGGAGAAGAAGATAATATCTAGCAAAATTTGAGAGCTTAAAAGGGATATTCAAGATTTCAATCCCTCACATTTTCAATAATATATTTAAGGGAATGTTTTCTTCCATTATCTTGATTTTTTCTACGATCACTTTTATTTTGTAATGGGTTATCTTCTTATTCCTTTTTGTGCTTCTATTTTACGATGGGTTAAGTGTTTAATGTTGAGATTTATGATGTAACTTAACATAAGTTTCATTAATGTTAATATTCATCATTTAGTGCTTTAATTACTATGGTTATTGTGCATTTATTATTGTGCTTCAATTCTCATCATGTATTTAGTCAATAGATGATTGAGTTAGGTGATTTGTGTAATTATTGAGAGAATGTTGTGCATTATTGACCCAAATAATTAATGTCCTAGATTGTTTTAGGAGATAGAGATATACTCCAAACTCTAAGTGACCAATTAAGTATTTTTTATTACGATTTAATGCGGTTGGTTGGGTTTTTATCAATATAGAGATATAGTCGGTAAAACCAATCAATTAGGGTTCAATTCGCTTGAAGGAGGTAATTAACTAAACTTGAAAAATTGAGTCTAACAATTTAACTTGGTAATTTGCATTTTCGGTTTATTGCGATATTAAAGAAATGACGGTTAAGGGATATCATAAATCCCAACTCCTTTATAATTCGAATTTTCTTCTATTTCATAATTGTTATTTTAATTGATCTTCAATTTCATTTTCTTTTTCGTCTCACATATAAAATCAAATTGTGTGTTTTCAATTGTTAAAATTGAATCAAAGATTATGTTATTAAAAAAAAAAAATACTCCTCAAAGAATCGATATTCGAACTCACAAGTCTACTTTATTTCTTGAACGCGCCCGTACACTTGCGGTATATAATTTTAGCGAACATCGTCCAAGAGTTGGATGGGGAGGTAACATGTAACTTTTGCTATGAGATACGAATTTCATATTTCTAGAATTGATAGCTCAAGGGGCAAAGATAACTTGGTTAACAAAGAAGACCGTCATTGCAAATTTGCAATTTGTAAGTCCTCAAGTCTTTAATAACTATCATAAATTCAGTCGACCGATTCCCTTGATAACTTGGTTAACAAAGAAGACCGTCATTGCAAATTTGCAATTTGTAAGTCCTCAAGTCTTTAATAACTATCATAAATTCAGTCGACCGATTCCCTTTTCGAAGGATGACTGTTAAATTGAAAAGATTAATTATTGTACGTTGCGTTGAAAGGTCAGGAACCCCTTCCCAGAGGCGTGGGAGGCGGAGCCATCGGACCAAAATGTTATCAAGAGCAGTTAACGAATTTGTGTCTTTGTAAATTTCGTTTTAAAAATTTGAATCTTCGTAAATTTCGATTTTGCCCAAATTTTTCTCATAAATAGGGACCGTCATTATATTTTTATTTTACCATCATAAAAGAAAGAAATAGAGATTAGAGAGTATAGTAATGCGATTCTCTTGTAAATTTTTTTCATCACAATAAATAATTACAACGATGAAAGATAGTATAGTCTCACATTGAAGCAAACATCTATAAATATAACATGTCTTTAATTCTTTCTATTAATTGATTACTCTGTAAAATAGAATTATGATTTCTAATTCCAAACAGATGACTTCCAACTTTGTATATATTAATCAACTTTGCTAATGGGACAAGAATTATACAAATAATTTGTCACATAGTATTTTAATTTATTTTAACTACTTTTTTCTAATAATAATTTATTTTTGCACTCCAAACCCGTGAACCCACCGTCACAATATCAATTCATTCCCATAATAAACTTGCTTATAAACACCTTACCAAAGAATATTTTTGCTATGTTGACTTGAAGCAAAAAATCCATGTTCAAATGATAATAATAAGATGATACCAATTTCGCATTGAGGAAATAATCTTGTGCTTTTGGAGATTCGACAATGGGAAAAAAAAATAATGATGTGTTCTAACTTTTTTTTCCTTCCCTGAATTTATAATCATATCAATTTTTTAGACTAATCTTCGAATGCAAAGGATGAAGAAAGGAATATTTTTTGTCCAAAAATAGAAACTTTCATCCCCAAGATTCATTTCTGTTGGTTCTACATTTTTATCCCAAATAATGAACTGAGTTCGTATAGGCATTTTGAATGAGTGCTACCCAATTATCCGAGCACAGATTTAAAATACACTTCGGGAGAAATGAGCAAACACCCTCGTGTGAGGATCTTGAGGCCAAGTGGATCCCAAGGAGAGGCATATTTCCAATCAACCAAGACAATTTATGAGAAACTAGTGAACAGGTTTAAACGGTATTTCATCCTTAATATTGTCAAAATACTATCTAATTCTCGAACATATTATGCATGTAAAATATTTTCCCATTGCCAAGTCAACATGTCCAGTCCAACATGCTAATAATGGTCTAAGAACACAAATCGTTCAAAAAAACATCTTTTTGATTGATAATGCATCCATGTACAGGTATAAGTTGGTATTGGTAACTTCATCATGAACACAACTATGGTACTGCAAAATATACCATCTTCCTATTGAGAGTATTACACCTCCTATTTATATAACAAAGCTAAATTCGATTTCAATCTAAATGATGACGACTAAAAGCTCTGACTATTTACTATCAAAATGTGCCGATGCATGGGTAAAATGTTCACTATAGATCAAAAGCCGTTGGGTGCAACCGGAGTATCCTGTGAAAAGCATCCAAAAACGAGTTGAAGTTGAAATTTGTAAAATTTAAACAATAAATACCCCTATCTATATACATACATGTCTGCACAAATGTACAGACGATGTATTACAAGAATGAGTTACGTGGGTTAAGTGCACTTGTTGTCACTAAAATTTTTAAGAAATTTCAAGTTTGTTTTTGAACTTAATGCGTCTTCAATTTGATCACTCTGTTCAAACCCACTAGTTAAACTAAAGGGCATAGATCGGATGACCACCAAATTGTAACAAACATTTAAATTCAATGACCCCACTTAACATAGTTAAATTTCGTAACTTGAAACAAAATGAAGTTCATTAATCACTAATGCTTTTGACATGTGCAAGTTCTACCTGAACTTCCTGTAGGAGCTCCTCAAGCTCAACTTTTATTTCTGCGAAGGGTGGACGATTATCAGGAACTGCTTCCCAACATCTCTGCATCAAGTCTAACAGCTTTGGATGACTATTTTGGGGAAGTTCTGGTCGAAGACCCTAGCAAATAGCGCACAAACAAATTAAGGAGCTTGTCAATAAATGAAACTGCTAAATATATATCAAACAAAAGTTATCATATGTTCAATCTGATCCATATTTGCTCCTTTTTCAACTCTGCTAATCTATCCCCTGGTTCTAAACATAGAAACGAGGTAGAAAAGGACACCCTCTGCATCCTCTCTCAAGAAAAAGAAACAACGAAACAAAGACGGGAAAGAACGCCAAAAATAAACAAGTAAAAAGATGTACACATTTTCTTCAACAGTAGAAGATAGCATTATGATCTAAATAGTTTCTATATATCTTCGCTAGTGACCGTTTCAGAATTACAGCGTTGTATGTTTGTATTTAACCATTTATTAAACAGCGACATGTCAGGAACACAAGTGCAATAATTATTTCATAAAAGAATCACTATGAAAGCACATATCAGTGGGCATTTGCCTGCAAGATTCTTTAATATTGTACTGTTCGATCAACAGTACAATATTAAAGAAAATCATGTTAAGAGGAAATCAGTTACATGAGATATCTAAGCAGCATCTTCACTTAGTATTGTATGAATTACTTCCACTTATACGATATGTAATTCAGAAAACATTAAAAAGTTATATGAACATGATTGTATCAACATTAGCCTCCTGTTGACCCCTCATGTATCTGTTAGCTAACTATTGCTCCAACTTAGGTCCACTCAAATGATTAAATATCAGATTTTTTTTTTTTTCACTTAAATTGAACTCGCATTACAAAGGTACTCTGCAACTCGGAGGGTCTCCAGTTTCTTATCAGAATATAGAACAGAAAAGGAACACGAAAAGTATGCTGATTGTTTATTTAAGATCATTTAAAAAAAAACCTTGGATTCATTGCCATTGATGCTTCCACATGGCTAATCCGTGGCTTAGACAGTTTTAGGACATTTTTACTACAGTGAACAGGAACACTTTTTCACTTAGATTGCATCATATCAAACATGAACATGAGCACACAGAAATGTGGGACGTGGTACTTCGCTCAGTTAGCTGAGTTATGTCAACTGACAACCACCAGAGACAGATTTTTTTATTTTTTTTTTGGGTGAAAAGTAGTAGGTCACAAACCTGCCTGACTCCCAGTGCAGCCTGTAGAGGTGTCATGGTATCGTAAGGAACCTGCAGTACCAACAAAAGAAAGTTTTTCGTAAATACAGCATGACCTTTCAGCTTTCTCACTCTCAAAGCTTTAATTATAATTAATTACAAGATATAAATTTAAGAGAAACACCTTCGCAGTCACAAGCTCCCAAAGAACTATAGCAAAACTGAACACATCTGCTTTTTGATCATACGGTTCATGATTTATCACCTGTAGCCAAGAGATTGCAAAAGACAAGATAGATATAATTGACCAAAACAATCTATTAATTCCTAAGTGAAGGCCATTATCGTTCTGGCAGCAATAAATACATCCAAACCACAAAGTCATGAATTTAGAACCAACTCATATATAAGGTTGCACAGTGTTTAGTTTTGACAGAATAAAATCAGGACCCAGGAATGCGAATGCATGCCATCTGACTGTCAATACCAATGTTCAGTAAAGTACTTGCATCAGAGTAAAATACAGAAAATAGGTGAATCGCTAATAATGAAGACAAGAATGCATATGTAATATGTATGCACCAGTTTCTTCCACCCACTCTTTTGATCCTCGTGTATTTGAAGTATGTAATTGATACGCTTACATCAAATGCCCATTTGCTGTGAACGCAGTATTTGAAAACAGTTATGTCTAACAAGAGTTTAACTATACCGTACATGTTCAAAACATGTCTGACCTGTCCAAACTTATGACTTCTGTATTTCATTTTCAGAAATGTTCAATAGAGTTAAAACCCATCCATGAGTGTCAAAAACCAACGTAGACATAAAAGCTTCTCAAGAGTGTCCTCACTTTCTAGCAATCATCCATCTCAATGTAAAATAATATATTGATCAACTTCCATGTTACAGGCTCGCACACTACCTTCCCCCAACACAAATACACAATCCAAACAAAATGATCATCAAAACACAAATGATGTGACCCTGTTCACATCAAAACATTGTTATAACCCATTAATTAACATCTCCATAATGTCTTCTGTCAACAAACTATTTTGGAATGGGATGGGAGGACTAACTCGGGACATTGAAGTGTATGCAAATGCCCCCATAACCCATGACATATTTTAGACATAAAAGACTCCAATATTTTCAATAGCTGACAAACCTCAGGTGCCATCCATCTATACGTTCCTGTCTCTGCTGTCATAACCCCACCATTATTCTGGAACCGAGCAACACCAAAATCTGCCACTTTAACAACCTACAAGTATATTCAGGAATATGATTACAGTTACATTGAGTTATAGTGAACTATAAACAAGAGCAAGTAATTAAAAAGGACCTTATTACACACAAATGTAGAACTAAACAAATGTTGATTAAGAGAAAATAATTAAAAGAATCTTATTTTAAAGAAACAAATTATACAAGCCGTATGTATTAGAAGCGTAACCAATGTTCTAGATGTACAATAGCATATTCTAAATACTTCATGCAACCGACAGAGAGCGGAGCGTATTGATGCATGGAACTCGAGGTCTCACTTTCTTTCACTTGTTTGAATTGTACAAATCAATTGCATCTAATAAAACAGAGCATGTGGGGACATGTGCACTATAAACAAGAGCAAGTAATTAAAAAGGACCTTATTACACACAAACGTAGAACTAAACAAATGTTGATTAAGAGAAAATAATTAAAAGAATCTTATTTTAAAGAAACAAATTATACAAGCCGTATGTATTAGAAGCGTAACCAATGTTCTAGATGTACAATGGCATATTCTAAATACTTCATGCAATCGACAGAGAGCGGAGCGTACTGATGCATGGAACTTGAGGTCTCACTTTCTTTCACTTGCTTGAATTGTACAAATCATTTGCATCTAATAAAACAGAGCATGTGGGGACATGTGCATGCATTTTAGTGGCCAGCATGTTCAACAAATCTGCAGGCTCAACAGAGCAGGCCTCTCACTACTTACATTTCATGTGTAAGCTAATGATCAATTTTGTACATTTTCTTAGAGAAGAGTTGTGAACAAGGTTTGATGAAAAAACAAGCAAGGAATTAACTTACTACAAGTAATATGTCTGGATGACACTTGAATACGTCTACAAGAACAGAGTAATGAAAGGACTAAACATCTTATGCAGTCATCCTCACAAAAACATACAGCATATTACAAATTCATTGGTCAAATTGAAATCAAGCTGCAATTCCAATCCATCATGCACAATTCAAGATTAAGGGTTTCATTTCATGACTTTCAATGATAAGCCACACAACCACCATATGCAGCCATCTCGTTATATTACCAAAAGCATGAGAAGTGAGAAAACATACATAACGACCAAAGAGATACAAATCTATAAGACCAATGTTTTTAGGAAGATAAATATCCCATCGTACTTCAACAATGAGAAAAGAGAAGTGAAGTCATCGAAACTTTCTTCTTCCTAACATCTATAGGCAATCTAGACTACAGGTCCCAGCATAACAATCTAACTTATCCATGAACTTACACTGTGAGCATCCATAAGCAAATTTGCTGTCTTCAAATCTCTGTGAATAATGTCCTTATGATGCAGGTACTCCATGCCTTTGCACACATCAATTGCAAACTTCAGCAACTGTGAGAGCTTCAAGACGACATGATTCTTGTGCAAATAGTCATAGAGGCTCCCTCCAGGCATGTATTCTACAAGCAATAATAGCAGTTAGATGAGTAAATTCTAAAAGTGCTACAGATGTAAACTATTTGAACTACTTGACATATAGACTCAATAGAATCTCCAGAACCAATTAGCTGTAAGACAAAACAGACATAAATACAATAGCAATATGAACAAAATGTAATGCACAATTCACATGGATAAGACAATGCACACACATGTCAAAGCACTTAAGCAGATCATGAGAATGTAAAAGTGCAAAACCATAAATAATTAACTCTTTATTTGGGATAGGGATGGAGGATAGCAAACTGAATCTGAGAGTTTGACTCCTCTTGGCATCTTTTCACTTGCATGCAAGTTGAATTAGAGAAACGGTCTGGGAAGCACCGACACGTTGCCGGTGTCTACGTATCCGTATCCGACACGTATCGGACACCCGTATGTCTCCGACATGTTGCCGATGTGTGTCGGAGACAAAGAGATGCATATGGATGAAAGAAACAGTAAGCAAAACATATGGCTGGAAGAAAAGAAGAGGCGTGTGACGGCTGCTGCATTGAAGAAGAGATGCAGTGGTGGCTAGAATTGGAAGAGAGGCTGAGGAGGAAGAGACAGGCTGCGAGGAAGAAAAGAAACGACTGTCTGCTGAGGAAGAAAAGTCCAAGGAAGTAAACCCTAAATATAATTTTCAATTATAATTGAGTCCAAAATTTTAAATGCTCTTTAAATGAGCCCGAAACATTAAATACTCTATAAATGATAAGACTTTTCTATAGTTTTACCCTTTAACAAAGTAAAAGGCAAATTTTTATGTAGATCAATTTTTTTACCATTTAATTTATCATTTTATCCCAATAAAAAATCAAATTCGAATTCTAATTATTATTTAATTATTTGTATATATGATGTAATAAGTATAAAAATTTTATTATTTCACTATTACATTTAAAAAAAAATAAAAGTATAATATTTTAATCAACGTGTCAATGGAATATCGTGTCGGAACTTTTTCAAAAAATCGTGTGTCGGCGTATCCGACAAGTATCGTGTCAGACACTAGTATCCATGTCGGTGCTTCTTAGGAAACAGTCAAAGAAGGAATATAATGAACAAAAGAATCTAACTAGTTCCAGCATCATGCATTGATGAAGTTTAAATTGCTCTACCTGTCACTATACATAAATGAGGCAACTTTGTGCATGCACCAATGAAGCGAACAACATTTCCATGTTGTACTTCCCTGCATTCATAAACCATCATACTGAACTTTAAGATTAAAAATGATACATTCTAAGAGACAATATAAACATGTAAAGACGCCTAAAAATGACATACTATATTCTTGGGAATCAGAAATATTTTTTTTTTACAAATAGATCCATTATATCTGCACCAAGAATGTGATATCCATTTAGAGAGCACTTCAACAGCTATAAGCAATTGACTCTTCTCGAATAAATTAAACAGATAAAAGCTATGCGTATTGTCAGGATATTTCTGAAATTCATTAAGAAAAGTTCGTGTCTTGAACTCTAGGACTGTTCTGTTCTCCTTCAAAACTTCACCCATTCATCTCTCTACATATCCACAAAGAGGCGTCCTGTCCCAAATGTCATCCTCTCCTATACAAACTCCACATCAAAAATAGATGTTTAACTGAACAAGACATAATCCATGATAAGCCACACATCCTCAGCCATTAGACCAAACAATGCTGGCAGTATCCCAATGACGCAAAATGTGGTTTTTGATCTTGTAAGCATTTTTAAGAAAGAAAAAATAATTCACATGAATCTTGCGTGACCTTTGTCCCTGTCAAAATATGCTGCATGGATGTCTCCCAATTATAGGGTTGGGCTTTAGTTTACCAGTTTTGCTTCCAATGGAAACTACTATGATTGTCCTCTTTAAGTGCACAATGATAAAACGGCAGAGAATAATTAACTCCCAGTTTTATTCCACCTAGTTAAATCCACTCCAGAATGCCCAGTTTGACCTCAACAATCAAGAAGGTTTGGCACAGTTTGAACTTCCCAACCTTGTGAATTTCTTTCAAAGATAGGTATACATACTACACTGGGGTCCCTCCTGCTGACTAATTGACTCACAAAAGCTTCCTATTAGTGGAACTCTAAATGAAGCTGGAAAAACTTTTCGAATGGCCTTTCCCTAACCACATATCTGATATAATTCGGGGGCCTATCAGCACCAAACCAAAATCTAACTACCTAGACACTTCCAACTATAAAATATATATTCTTCACAAACTACCATTGCTTGTTCGGAGTACTAGTTCAAACAGCCACTGCGAGCAATTTTGGCCATTGACCAATGCAATTGGCCATGAAAATTTGGCTCATTTGCGAATTAAATGCCAAACATATGAATCATTGCCAGATCATAGCAGTTTCTTATAACTACTCTTGAAGAGAATCTAACTGTTCAGCTTGAGAATCAATGATTTCTTATCAGAAACAACTATGACTTGCTCAAGGGAAATACAATATTGGAAAACAGAAAAAAAAATGGAAGTCTGGAAGAAGAACCAAGCAAGTGCTAACATGTTCGCTAGGTATCTTAATTGATGCAGTAGGCTTTCGAGGCCATGCCCACTGATAAAGATACCATAACATAATCAAGCAAAGTAGCAATTTAGATGTATCATTCACTAACATATCAGATATCTTAGCTCTCTTGGGTCCCTTTGGCTTAGTCGTTATTTAGCCTGTCATTAAAGTAGCAGCTCTGTAGCAAGACAAATCAGTAATAAATTGGTATTTAACAAGTTAAATGCAAATAGCATGCAGGCAGCAATTCTATTCACCTTAAAATAGCAACTTCCTTTGCAAACTCATCCTCCAGAGTGTCATTCAAATGCTCAGATCTAAGCACCTTAACAGCAACATTCTGACCAAGATATACTCCACGATACCTTTCATAAACAAGAGTAATATACAAGCAATGTCGCTGAGAAACAGAATAAACCCATAGATAGTAGCACTTATAGCATAGATATGAACATACAGGTCTCCGCATGACCCAGCAGCGATTTTTTCCCCTATCTTCAATGATCGCCAATCTATTTCCCAATGTTCGTATTTTGCTTGTACAGCGACCGCTTTCTTCGCAGCTGACTGAGAATGTGATGCACCAGACCATGTTCCCTACACAAAGCAAAGAACGCAAGAATCCAATGATCTGTAGATGTTTGGTGCGGAAGCAGAGTTGGTTTCTTGAAAAGTTGAAAGTTTGTATAAGAAAGTAATTTGATTGTATTGAACTGATATTGAAAAGTGTAAAGACCCCTTGTTTATGTAGGCAAATTAATTCCCTAATCCTATCGACTTAAGCAATTAAATCCCAAAAGGAGTAGAAGAAAAAATACTATTCTGACAAGCAAGAAGAAATCCTAAGAAGAAATAAGAAACTCTATTCTAAACAAGAAATAAAATCCTACTACAACAATAAATAATTCTCTATCCTATTTGTAATGAAGACTAACAAATATATTCTACAATGTTCAAGAACACCATCATAACTATCAGAGAGAGAGAGAAGAGTGGGATGGGGGAGTGAAATGAGAAAACCATGGAAAGGGAATTACCTCACTTCTAGAAATTGATTTTCTCATTTCTTCATATAAACCCTCTGTATTCTGGTAAAAAAATTGCGAGTCAATAACATTTGGAGTCAGAACAGCCTAATAACTTGGCCCTATGTAATATATTCAGTCTTTGCAACAATCACATTGTATGACAATGGCCACCAAAATGTTGGTGCAACCACATTAATGCTTTGGCCTCCCCACATAGGGAAAGTAAGAAACACTTCATATATAGCATATTCTACATAGTGAAGGCACAAAGAAAATAATCCCTCCTTGCCATAATGTATACGACTCTCCATTTTCGGTTGCCATGAAATGTGTGCCACTTTCCAATTTAGGTTTCCCGAAATACATGTGTGCTGTTTCAGAAGTCAAACCAATGCTCACTCTAAGTTTACATAGTACCCCTACGTATTTGAGAAACAAATTGTATGCAAAAATAAAAGCCATTGTTATCAAATGAGTTATTTTATGGAAAAAAACAGAAGCAATATTTATCACTAAGTTCTTTTAAACCTTCTGCCAGTTCAGACCCAGACATTCTAATGAAGATGTCCCCTGAACCGACACGTAAAAGGTAGATCAATCAGAAAATAATTATGCATCAATCACTAACTTCCAACACATGGTAGGCCATGTCATAAATTTAACGAAGTTACAAAAACGTAATTCAAAGAACATAATCTGAGAAACTTGAAACACAAAGTCCTAGGTTTTACTTGAAATTTAGTATACTATTGTCAAATTGGTTTTGCTTAAAAAGTAAGTACCTCATCAGGCCATCCATCCACAACAAACACATCCAAAGAGTAGCCATCTGTTGTAGAAAACACATGCGCTTCACGGATGTTAAGTCCTATGTCAGAAAGCAAAGCAGAGAGCTGCAGAAACAGAAAGCAAACAATTAGGACTAAATGGATCTTGATGTTCATTTGCCAAATTAAAAAAGCTTGCACTCAAGAATCAAACTTGGATAACGGACACCAGAAGATAAGAAGATAGAGAACTAGCAGAAAAGAAGGCAAAAGATGCCCTACAGAATACTAAGCTTTTGACCATGTTCGAAAATATCCAGACGGGATGAAGCACCATTTGTTAGAATCTTAAAGTGAATTTTGCAACCTCTTAAGCTTTATGTGCCGTGAACATTATCAGCCATATTAAGTAAACAAGAAAATACACCCCCAAACATTACACAAGATTAACCTACCACAACCGGCAATGACCAAGACCAATAATAAGAAGATAAATTCACACAGGAAACAGTAACCATTTATTAAACAAAATTGTACAACTTCCTTCTCAAATTTACCTGACTAAGAAGCATTTACCTGACTAAGAAGCTTGGGCTTGTCAATAGTAGAAAATATTACTTCATGTATTGGTATATGTTGAACCTCCTGCCTGCACTATATTCTTCTCAATAGTAAACTTACTTTTGACATATAAGCAATAAAAATTTACATCCATAATATGGATTAAGTGCATCTAAGAGTCTTATACATCTGAAGAATATAAAAAGTTCATACACAATTACAAAATAAAAGTTTCACAGAATAAGCATATCTCACAATAAAAGATCGTAGTTATCGGTATGAGAGAGAAACAAATAGAAAGGAAATCAAATATGTATGGGACTTCTTGAGTCATAGTCAAACATGTTCAACTAGGCTCGGAAAATGTATGCCATTAGATAACCCATTGGCATAGAAAAGATGGGGTAGCCTTCAAATAACGAAGACTGGACATGCTGTTTCATAGGGTCATTGAGCTAAGCATTTCAAGATAAGCTCAAAATCTTCACTGAAAAACTCAAGTTTTGCAAATTCGCATTTCACTGTACTTTATTCGTTCCATTAATTTTTTCTTTGACTTTTTGACCATTACAGCAATCAATATATCCAAGCTATTCAGACCCTTGTAGAGATAGCTCTTTGTAGTAACTCTCCCTCACAAGCCAAGGGTCAAAGCAAAGAGGACAAAAAATTAGTCGAGTCTTTCTCCCCAAGGGGACAATCTTGTAATAATGAAGGAATCGATAATAAAAGATTCACCAAGAAATTACCTTCTCAAAAATTCTTCAGTAGGAGTTTCCCTGTTTCTGTCATTAGAATTCCTTCTAACATCCAAGTTTAGATCCTCAAGCTCAGAACAAGGCTCAAAGTCACCCGTGCGTTTTCTGTTTTTAATCATAGAGAGATGAAAGGACATAGAGACAGTGGAAATATGGACAGATATAGTGACACAAACATTACCAAGTAAAAGAATAATGTATAGGCTGTATTAAGTGCTTGCTTGGCTAAGCTTTTAAGTACTTATATGCAGTAGGTCCCAAGGAATGTGTAATTTAAAAGTATGTAAGAGTTGTGGGTCCTATGGGGATAAAAATAGTGATTGACCACTTACAAGCAAGTATAAGCTTTGCCAAACATGCACTAAATAAATATATTAACTAGCTTCTGACATTCAAAGGTACCCGTGATTTAAAGATGGGACCTCTTCATTGCCAACCCTGCCACATGGTCTTGAGGCAGAAGGAACACTTGAAACTTGTTCACCATCGATATCATCAGCTCTAGTGAGGAAATTCTGACCAGTGTGACACAATGGAAGGCAAGCAGTCAGGCATGAGTTGGAGATAATGAAATGAGACAGATAACCCACCAAAAAAATGGAAAAATACTTTGTTTTGCTTTTGGGTAGCAACATCATGACACAAGCCTGTGATGCTTATTTACTGTCTAAGAATCATTTCTTCCCAGGTACTAGGTGATTGATTCCGTCGGAAGCCTTTTTTATCTTTTCTTTTTTTTTTAAAATTGTTAACCTTTTAATTTAAGGTCCAAATACAAAGGTTTAGGTTAGTTTTCACATGCTTTGGGTGATTTATTTGGATATTTAGCTAAAAGGTACAGTGATAACTAAGACATGCATCTCATGTGAATTTTGTGCTCAGCGATACAGCACGTGAAAGGCTATCCGATTAATAAGAAACATTGATTTTAACAATGTCTTTGATATAACATTACTCATTTTAGATGCTCTCAATACAACTCTACTCTTCAATCTTCAAATTTCTTCTTCCCTTCACTCGTCAAGTTTTTGGAGTGATCAAATTATTGGCAGGTCCAAATGCCATTTTTCTCTCCTCCCCACTTTATAAGCTTCATACCAAGTAACCAGATCCTACAATTCTGGTTCATCTTTTGAAAGCAACAGCTTACTTATTTTTGTTCCCAAAGCCTGCTAGAACAAGTGCAAGATTCTTGATCATATGCACTGATGTAAAAAGGGAGGCTGCTGCACGACTTGCAAAAGGAATCTCAAACACTCGGCCATTGGTGCACTTTGACAAATAAATTTAGTTAACAAGATATATCATCTATCATAAGCATTTTAGGTCCCAAAGTACCAACAATCACCCAATTTGTTGGTTTTTCATTGTGGGCAAGTATTATTTAAATACATTACTTCTGCTGAACTGAATATTTGAAATTACTTTACAGCACATTAATTTAAATCAGAAGGAATGAGAAGTTAAAAAATTGAAAAGGCATATATCAAGAGTGCAATGATTTATATTGAGCACATGGAAGCATAAAAGAATTACTAATGTTAATCATACCTCTAAAAACCGAATATGGAAAACAGGCAGATTATCAGGATCCTTTGCCCGCGCAAGAAGGCTTTGATGTAACAATACATCTTCCACTCTATCAATATTAATATCCAGTCCATAACTGAAACACACAATGACAACAACTGATCAAAAATCTGTCATCAACAGTACTAAAATGGAACTATTTGCCTTCATGTTGAAAAAAGATCAACTAAAAATTGAAAAAGTTAATAGATGAAAATATGTAAAGGTATATAATAAATAAATAAATCCGATACCACTCAGAACTTCAAATTTCCAAGATGTTTTCCAATTTAGAACACAAAATCACAGTATCACTAGAATAAGTCAAACCGCTTACTCGCTTACATGTGATATAAAGACTAAGATTCACCGGATGTCTACCGCTACATAGAATACATAATGCAAAGCACATGTACCACATAAATGAAAGCACGCAGACATATACATACATGAAATTCTTTCCTGTTTTTGAAAAGGAGAATTTTCTAAATATTACAGGAATCACTTGTGAATACTTGCATCCACAGATACCGTATGGAAAACAATGACACACAGAATTGATCAATCCAACGTACTCAAACATCACACACACACGCAGTACACATTGCTCATGTATGCATCCTTACGCACGCAAGCACAACCTCGGTGGTAGGCGATTGAAGTGAGCCTCCAACTGTTCGCGGAAATCAGGATTCCCAAGAGCTTCTTCATTTTCATTCTCTATAAGCCGATTATACACATCATTCCTGATTACATCACCAACACCAAAACCGCTACCACCCCCGAAACTGCCATAACTCCGCGGCGGCGATGAACTCTCTCCTACCTCTTCCACCAAATCCATCCCCAACTATATACAACTACTACTTAACTCTCTATCGATATTGGTATGCACACATCTATTTGACTAGTTCAAAAACTTGACTGAGTTGAAAATGACTTCCATGAATGATCGGAGGGACGGAATCTTTTCAAACGGTTGGTAGAATCTAAAAAGTGTTGCGGGGTCTGATTCGGATTTCAGCTGGAAAATCAAGGGTAATTTCGTCCGCCATTACTGTAGTAAACTCGAGGTTTGTCTTGAGGAAACACTGTTACTGTGTGTGTGTGCGTGAGAGAGAGAAGTGGTTTGAAGAGTAGAGAGAGAGAGAAGTGCAAATGGATAGGGTTCTGGAAGTTAAATTGGAAGCCAAAACGTAGGAGGGAAATTGTAAATTGGCCTTTAAGTTTTAAAAAGTAACAATGTAGTCCCTAATATTTAATATATGAATATTGAATCCTCATTAACAATTCAAATTTAATTTATATCATCACGTGACCTAAGTGGCAGGGCCAGAATCCAAAATTAGTGAATAAAATTAAACTATGATTTTTTTTTTCAAAACAAAATGCAATAATATTTAAAATATAAATAGAAAAATATAAATATCATATAAAAAATTCTTAAATTTCGGTTGGGCCAATAGGTTAGTCCACCTTCCTTTGCCACTCTCTAATATCGTGTTTTAATTTTATGAAGTTACGTTTTGATTGTCACTGGAAATACTTAATAGAAATATGAAGTGAAGAATATGTTCACGAAAAGCTAAGTGACTTTCTAATAAAGATTAAATAGTTTTCGGTAGTCGAAATTTATGTGCAACTCTAGTCTAAAGGTTATGCCATCGTTTGATTTTGCTAATATTTGATTCTCATTAAAATAAGATTTTAATGAGCCATTACATTTTACAATAGTAATTTTAATATTAAAAAATTTATCTTGCACAACACATTGTCAAGAGATGAAAAATGTCAATGATGCCATTTAAACCCAATTGGTCAAATTTACCATTGATTTTTTTTCAAAATTCCAAAAAAAATCAACATAAGCCAACTCGTGGGGGCATAACGTATAGCAAGGGTGAAATTGGTATTCACTAATTTTTTAACTACCGTGTCATTCTCCATAAGTCAACATAGCCCTGTGTAGCTCTTCAATTTCCAACAAATTTCATCAGTGCGGAACAAAAATGAACTTTTTTTTTTAACGTAATCAAAACAGACACTTTGGTTCATTGAGAATCACTTCTCTCAATTTTTAACACACGTCATAAAAAATTATTTTCACGTTTTTATAATTTTTCTATACTTCTTAATCATACCATTTTACAAAAACTATTTTTTAAAGAAAAATTCTTATCAACAGTTTTTTCCTTTTTTGAAATGCTAGATACCAATTTGTCTGAGAGAAATAAGTTGGAAACCAATTGTACAATTTTAGATACGAAGATTACGGGGAGGGGTAACGATTCTTACAAGAATTACGGGAATGTTAAATTTCCATATCTCGAGGGCCGTGTTTGGCAGTATCCTATACTCTTCTACCACGAAAAGATCCATTTGTTTGAATAATATAAAAGGTAAGAAATAGTTATTTACCACAAAATGTAAAGTGAAAATGCAACCTATTTTTGAAAAGGACAAAGTAAAAATAAAATATATAACCTAAGTGATAACGTGTTAAATAAAGAAATCCAAGTATCTTTGTTTTATTTCTCCGACCAAATTGTTATCGACTAATCAAAATAATAATAGCATCGTCACAACTTGATATGTGTAGAGTACTTTATCAGTGTATCAGAAAAATATGAAAAACCATATTTTTAGAAGTTAAAGATACAATCTAATCCCTATTTGAGTCCCATTTTTTAAAACTTAATTTTTTATCACGCGTTCTCTCAATAAAATCGATTTAAACAATAGATCAAAATTTTCTTGACTTTTTAATTATAAAAAAAAAAAATCAAAGCTCAAATAGGAGATTAATATTTTGCAGCTGTCGAATGCTAAATAAAGTACATAATGAAAGTCGATTTTTGAAAATAACTAAAGAATAAATATAGCCTCGTGAATCATTTTTACAAGATTTAATTTTCGACCTTCACCAACGCTAAATGCGATCATTGCTGCTTTTTTTTAATTTATCCTTTTGACTTCCTTTTCAATAAATTCTCGCCTAAAAAGGTACAAAATGGATCCTTTGTCAACAAAGGTAAAAAAATTGATTAAAATTGCTGCTAGACAGGTGCTTAATATCGAATATTGTTCAACATCACCGATCACCGTATCGAGTGTATTACTATGGTATCTCTCATAAGTTTGACAGTTGTTTTGTTAAGTTTGGTGGCCAAACATGACCCAAGTAAACTTTCTTTACAAGTTAATGCAGAATCTTTGGTTGTGAAAAAGGGATCTGAACGCTGAATATGCGGACAATTCCGATTATTACAGTCGTCACGCGGGACGCGTTGGGTGCCGGAAAGGCAATGATAAAGTCACCGCTGGAGGAACAGCTTTGTAGTTATACGTGATGTGGAGAGTCACACTATGAATGCCACGTGGCTTTTGAGTGGGTGGGGTTGGATTATGACGTTTTGCTAGTTCTTGGAATTCCAGGATTTGGTCTCAGAATATGAAAGAATTGTAGTTTGGGTCCCTAACTTATTGGAAACGTAGCAAGTAACCTCTCAACCTATAGTTTTGAAAGTTTCTCATTTTTTATGATGGCATTCGAGTCTCCAATTGACTATTGTATTTGATTAAAACCCAAATTTTGTTTCCGCTATATTTCTAGTTAAAAAGAAAAGAAAAAAAAAAGTAATCAAAAACGAAAGAAGAAAATACTCATTAGGAATATTCGCTTCTTTCTTGTACTCATTTATTTTTCATGTATATCATGGTAGATGAATTCTAACTCCTTAAAAAGAGGTTGGAGTTTGGAGGCGATTATGGAAGGTTTGGTGAGTATTGTTTTATGTTTAGTTTTATTTTTCAGTTCTTTATTTATTTTTTATTTAATTAAACAAGAGTAAAGTTTTCTTGCTAACAAAAAAAAAAAAAAGATGAGTTTCTAATAATAAAAAAAATATTGATTTTGCTATTTGTACATAAAAAATGTACATAATATATTACATAATATGATGTAGAGGGAATAAATTGAATGAAAAAATTGATTATATTGTCAAATGATAAAGTGTCATGTGATATTATGTAATCCATTATGTAAATCTTGATATATATAAGTTGGAGATCCCATTTGTAACTTCCTCCGTCCTTTTCATGGAAAAGGACTATTTACCACATTTTTTTAGGAATTAAGCCCTGCGTACAGGGTTTCACACGGGCCTTATAGGCTCATCACTGTAGCATAGGCCACATCCCAATGTATTAAAAAATAATAATAAAAAAAAAAGTGGCCCCCATCCCTCATGTGTGTTACCTGGCAGAATAGGCCCTGTAAGTGTAGCACTGCTCTTTTTTTAGTAAATTGATTTTTGAATCTTAACGAGGACATTTGTGCTTGTATGCAAGTTGGGATTTCCTCATCGTCCTAAAACCAATCATGCTATCTGAACAGAGAGTTTGACATAATAATTGATATAATATCACATGACATTTAATCATTGGACTATTTTAAATACAGTCAACTTTCTCACCCAATCATCTCTCACCGCAACGTCTTCGTCATTGCATCTGACCAAATTCTTCTGACAAAGTAGCATTATTTTGCTAAAATAGAGTTGAGCATAAATCAGTTGTCCTTGTTTGACTGTTCATCAATTAACATTTTGACACTTTATTGTGTTTTTCTTGTTAGCAAATAAGAAGATATTTGATGCACATTATTGAGAAAAAAATGCATTTTATGATATGAAGTGATGAGAAATATGTTGTTAAAAAATAAGGAAAAGTTTTGAATTTACTTGTAATATTATTTTATTGAAAAATGTGTGGTTGAAAATGAATTTTTAAAAAAATGTATATCAAACATGAGCTAAATAAATGTTATTTCGAAGTTGTGGTATAGGGACTTATTTGGCGTAAATTTTTAGACTAATAGCATGTTTAAGAGAAATTTTCATTTTTTCAAACACATTTCAAACCACATATTCACAAAATTAAAAAGACAATATTTTTTGTCTGATCCAATGACTTTTTTTACTTTTAACCATGCATTCTAATTAATCGTTTTTCTCAAGAAAAATATCTCCCAAACAAATGCTAAGAATATGCTTTTGCATCCATTTTGATTATTGTATTCTAAAAGCATTTTGTCTAACTAAAAGAGTTTTTTGTTTGGCCCCATTAAATGAGAATTTGGGAAAAATGTATTTTGAAATAGTAATTTTTTGGAGAACGTGTATTAAAAAGGAATGAAAAGTTTTGAATTTGAATGTAATATTATTTTATAGAAGAATATTTGATTGATGAAAAGATATATATATATAATTTTAAATGCAATAAAACAGGGCTCAGTGAAGTGAGCTCAAAGTAGCTTCCTTAAAAAGTTATTGTACAAGAAGTAGAAGAAGATGCTATTCTAAACAAACTTGTCCTTGTTATTTGCTACCAAATGGTGATCCATTGAGGTGTCAAAATGTTATGGATCATGGGAACAACCAATCACAACTCACAACTCACTAAAACATGCACAGAATAAGAAAAAATAAACAATTATCTAAAATGATTGTTTTGGAGATATTTTGAAATAAAAATTTACTTCATCTAAACTAATAATCTTGAACTATTATCTTTCAAAATGGAACATCTTTTTTTCAGTAACCATTAAATTCTACTTTAAAAGTATCAAGTTGTGCAATAAAACTTGTATGCATGAAAAAAAGTTGGCATTATAATATAGAAAGTGCAATTGAAAAAAATATCTTCAATAATCAATATTAATGAGAATTGCATTTAAAAATTGTCACATAAATTAAAATAAACAATGTCTTTAAAAATTCATTTGCTAATCCAACTGCCAAGGACTATGTCTAGCTCACATGCTAAGAAAAATAGATATTATCAAGAGAACGGTCTAGATGTAGAGACTATTTTAGACGAAATGAATCACTGTAATTTTATATATATATCTCTCTCTCTTGTTACTTAATTTTTCTGTATCTAATATTGGATATCGTTGTCCATTAGTCGTTCGATGACTTTTGGAGGCAAAGCAATGAAAATTCTTTGAGTTCGTGGAATTCTGATAGAGGAAGTTAATCGATAGCAATAAATACTTGTGGGTTATTAGAAGGGTGTGTGTAACTACTATCCTCAATGCACTGGGCCTTCTAGTTATGTCAAGACCTATCAAGTGGTACAACGTTATATGCCAATACATTATCTTACCTTGGTACCATTAAGTCCACCTAAATAAGTTGTAATAATCCCTGATGTGTTATAATTTTAATTTAGTCTCCTCTTTTGATCACAACCTATAAGATACAACGTTGATAATCTTTTTGAACTAAGAAATGGCGCGTTTAAGTCGTGGTTTGGAAATGGGTTTGATGTTGTTGCTTAAGCTTATTGTGATTATAGTTAAGCTCAGAGTCGAAATCTTTACTTTTTTTATTCATTTATGTTGTGGACAACTTGAAGTTGTGTTTTTTAATAGGAGCACAATACATATCAAAGAAAACGAGGCTTCCACTTATTATTATTATTATTATTATTATTATTATTATTATTTTGAAATTATTTAATGAAATTTAACCGCTTGCAAACGTTTTATTGTTTCAAAATGTAGACACGAAGTAAGGATGAAGACTATAAGATATGTTCAAATCTTGTTGTAAATAACTGAAGTTCATTTTAAATAGGTTTTTGAAACATTTTTATGAAAGAGAAAACAACCTTGTTCACGAAAGTAGGTTAGTGGTCTCACACCATAGAGCCTGCTTGGGAGTTTTAGGGTCCCCATTGTGCGCATTTTTTAAAGTATTAATTTTTGGCATTTATGGAGAGTCAAGTTTTTGGTGATTTTAGTTGCGATTTTTAAAACAGTCCAAACTAGTTTTGAGAGTTTATTATCCAACAATTTTAAAAGCTTTTTTTTAAAAGAATAAAATTTCATGTCTCTTAGTGAATTTTCAATTTATAATTTCTTATATATTTTTTGTTTTTTTTACTTATAATTGATATTTACTTATAAATAATTTTTTA
>CAIGRB010119226.1:0-31743 GCA_903798255.1 Fraxinus quadrangulata
TTTTGAAATATTGAAATTCTTATGTCATGCTCTACAGGAGTAGATTATATTCTTTCTGAAATATTTATATAAGGTGGGTTGTGTTTCTTCTAAAACAACACCACCATATTCATTTAGTACAAATAAATTTTTTAACTATCATTCTTTAGGAGCACTTGTTAAATAAATTTTTTTAACGAATCTAAACCTTTGCAAATATATAATAAAAAGACTTTCAAAAAATAGACTTGAATTTCAAAGTTTTAGAAAACCTTGAATAGTTGGCAAATTTTACATTCTTCAAAGATGTAAATTTGAAAATTTTATAGTATTTGAAAATTTGCTATTATTCACATAGATATTTCTTACAAATGAACTGTTAGATTTTGATAGGAACTGTTAGATTTGAAGCACAATGAGTTTAAACTTCCTGTCCAAATTTTATGACGATTGGATCACGAAACGTCGAGACATTAATATTTTTATCACATTTGTACAGACTGTCCAGATTTTACAATTTTTTCACTGTTAATTTTGAAAAAATAATATAATTCTTTCATAATATATAGAGTCAGCATAGGGTCAACAAACTTCAGGTTCATGATAATGTTTCATTCAATCATTTTTATGAATGTGTAGTACATGCTAGTCAAGAGTTTTTCTTTTATCTGCTTCTACCTAGATTCAAATGACATTATGCAAAGATATTCTATATTATTCTCTTGCATCTTCTCAATTTGGTATATTACAGTGGATATCTTTAAAACTAATCAAATTTCTTCTGAATTTGCTAGAATAAATTGCGTTGACAATATATAATTATTTGATAAAATAATATAAGCTCTTTTGGAGCTTTCATCGGTATTCGGTGTACTTGATATCGTATTAACATTATTTTTTACAAATATTAAGTTCAGAAAATACTTTTTGTCTTTTAAAATAGTACATGTAGTTGCATTATGATTAAATATTTTATAATTATGTAACACAAATTGAGTAGTCAAAATAATCAATGCCAACATGATATGAGCTCTATGTTTTCCTCTAGGGATAAATACGAATTCATAAATACACATCTGAGTTGAGACATGTGCTACTTCGAGAACACTTTATATTTTACTATTACTTTTTCAAGAGTAATATGTCAATAATTTCTTGAAATATTGAAAATTATAATTTATGTTCTTCAAGAATGAGTAATATTCTTTTGGAATATTAATTATACTGTTGTGCTACTTCAGATATAACAACAAACTATTATTTTAAAATATTAGCTCTTTAATAGCCATATATTTGTTTTTTTCAAGAGCAATATGTGAATATTCTTCTGGAATATTGGAATAATAGTGTCGTGCTCTTCAGGAGCAAAAATATAATTTATGTTAGATTTTATTTAATTATTTTCTTTGAGAGGAATTAAAATTTAACTAAACCATCACTTTCAGGAATAATAATATTTCGTAATAGATAGATATAAGAGTACTTTATTCATAAATTATAATCATATTTAAAAGAATATGAACGAGATAATTAATCAAACGATGAGCAAAAAAATAGATAATTAACTAGGAGGAAAGATGAAACACATAAAATATTTGCTTGAATTTATTAACGGGAATTCAATTGAAAAAATAGATATATTAACGTAAAACTTGCCCTTTTCCCATTAACATGAATTGTCTTGAATCGTAATTGATTAATGCAAGCATATATTCATACAAAATAAAAACATAATCACTATGCGTATTGTAAAAAATATTTCACTGGAATATTAGAATAGAATAAAGTCTTTCTTTCAAAATCTACATAATATTCTTCAGGAATATTAGTGGAATTGTAAATTGTATTTCTTCATGAAAGTACAATTAGAAATAAATTATATTCAAGAATATAATATGAAAAGTATTATACCATTTCAAAAGTGATAATACAATATTATTTTAAATATTATATATGTGAACTTTTGCTTTTTCAGGAACAACAAAATAATATAAATATCAAATTTATTTTAAAGCAATGTTACAATATTCTTCTCGAATATTGATTTAAATTATTTCTTTTCAAGAATAATAATACAATGTTATTCTTGAATATTAATTTTGATTATTTCTTTTCAAAAACAATAATACAATATTCTTCTGGAACATTGAATGAAAAAAATTCCATTCACGTAAATATTTATTTATCATAAATTGGTATACATGTATATACTTGGAATAAAATAAAAATATTTATGGCGAGTTCGGAGAATTTGACCCGTCTCCTTCTCCGGATTTGGACAATACTGAGTGGGTCGGGAACATGAAATCTTCTACATAGCCTTGAAACACAACAATCCACATCATCAATAAATGTGACAATGCACCCACAAATTTGGATATAACAATAGACATTATGTGATTCGGAGAGCTTTTTTTAAAGAATAATTGTATGAAGTTTAGTCGGTGCTCTGAAATATTGTATTTGGTAGTAGGATCACTTTGACGTTATTTTATGTATAAAAACGCATTATGATTTTATTGGACAGTGTGATAGTAATCTCACTACTTGATAGATCGATGCATTATGATTTTATTGAACAATGTGATAGTAATCTTACTACTAGATAGATGGATGTTAAACACCAGTAGACTTGAATAACATTACTCTTTTTTATGCCCAAAAACTCTTCTGGAAGGTTAAAAACATTTTTCATTTAAATTAAGGGTTCGTTTGACATGACTTTTACTTTTATTTTTACTTTTTCTCTTTTTTCCTACAAAAGAGCTTTTGGATGAAGGTATTTTAATTTTTATTTGAAAAAGAGCTTCATATTTCGAAAGTGATTTTACAGGAAGCCATATTAGACTAATTTCTTCTAAAAAGTCTTATAACTATAAGAATTATTTTTATAAAACTAGTCAAACGGGATCCAAAAGTAACTTTTGAATCTAAAAATACCAAACGACCATAAGTGTGTTTGGTTAAAGTCAATAAATGGTCACTAAAAAAGTAACAACGTTGTAAAGTTGTTTTAGAGAACATCAAATTTGGAAAGAACTAATGAAAAGCTCTAAAACCAATTTCTATGGAAAGTTAAAACTTGTATGAAAGGGAGAATGACTGTCGATAGTTTTTACTATAAATAACATTATTTAAAAAATATAAAGCGTGACTAGGCGTGAAATCCAAACATGAAGTTCTATGAGCCTAGGCAAGACCTAGATGTAAACAAATGTTTCCTTATTTTAATATTATTATTAATAGATTTATAAGAATTTCGTACATGCTTTCAAACTAGTTAATATATTGTCTTTAATCTTTACCAGATTCGAATTTCTCACTTGAAACCATTGAGGAAGGCATATTGGATTTTGAACAGTTCGAGCTTTACTGTTTTTCAATTTTCCTTTGGTCACTATTTGTTTGAAATTTTGTAACATTTTGGCTTTTGTAAAGGTAAAGTCATTCAAAAATTTAAAACTAAAGTCAAATATAAAACTTTTACGAACAGGAAAAGAAATTAATTAATAGCGACTAGTCGCTCATTAAGAAGTCAATGGCAGTTGGCCATTTAATTTTGCGCTCATTGTTAAGAAGTGACGTTTCACTCACGTCTCACACCTAGTTACACTTTTAGAACACTGATCTTACCAATTAGTTTTGGAAAGGTTTATGACATATTTATGTCTTTATTTTTGTAATTATTTATATCTATCATTAATTTACTTTAAATATGAAGTGGAAAATATATGTCATATATTGGTGTTTGAAAAGTTAAAAATACACGATAGAAATTGTTCATTAGGTGTATAATTTAAACAAAATAGGTTATAAATAGTATACAATATGATATATATTAACATAATGGTGTCGTGGAAATTTTCATTTTATAGTTTCTTGTAATCATTTTTTTTTTTGACTCATAAGTGATAATTTATTTATACATAATTTTTTACATATAAGTTAATTAAAATTTTAAGTTGGTATTTTTACTTATAAGTAAAGTTTACTTATATACAAGTTAGTTTTGAAAAAAAATTGCTTATAAATAATTAATTTATAATGTAAAATTAAAATAAAATATGAGAAACGATAAAAAATCGTTAATTTAGTGGGTTGAGAGAAATGATTAAAATTATACTACATCGATTTTGGGTGATTTTTAAATCATTTAAAATTGGTGACATCAATCCTTCATAAATGATGCCACTCCAAATCGGTCAAAATTGATGAAAATAAAACTCCTAAACGGGCCTTAAGTTGTGGGTCGAAAGGTTGGATTAGAGGGATTCATGTGAACTAGACCCTATTCTGGTTACTAGAATTAGTTAAGCACCTTTATTTTTAGAGCTTACTTCGTAGTGTACCGCTACTATTGTTTGAGCATAATCACGGTATCCTACAATCGATTTTATGACTCCTCCAACTACAAAGTCTGTATGCTATTGATTTTAGACTGTTGAGTAGTAGGTCCTTCAACTTGTGTTTGAATGTCATTTTTATGAGAATAAAAATTTTGAAATAGTAATTTATGTGAGAATGTGTGGTGAAAAAGTGATGAAAAGTTTTAGATTTATGTGTAATATTATTTTATTTGGAGAATGTGTGGTTGAAATGAAGAAAGAGAAAAAAAATGAGAATGAGAATGAGAAAAAAAAAAAGAGTTTAAAAAAAGAGACGAATTGACACTAAATCTAGTGGAGAGAGTTAATATTTGATAAATATTTTATTTTTCTTAGAAATATTCTAATGGTAAGGATGAGGGGCATGAGGCATTTGAAGGAAAATATAAAATTTTATTGCATCAAACGTACGATATGCTAATTTCTATAATTAAACTTGAATGGATTGAGAGTAGGCTTAGAAATCAGAATCATAATTTTGAATTCAAGGTAAAAAAGAGTTGCAAATGGAAGGAAAACAACTTAAAGATCTGAAAAAAAAAATTGCTTATAAACTTAGCCGGAAATCGAAGATCAAGAACCACATGAATATGATAGTATCATTTCTCGTAATTAGAAATGTATAATGAAACAAGCCATAAACGATAATTTCGTGATTTGCAATGCACAACTTTGTACCTACCAAAGCTAATAAAACTCATGACGTACATCTTTTACATCAAATCCCATCAGAAAAATGTGACAAAGGAAAATTTGAGTTCTTTTCCATCTCCAAACTAGATTTTTAATCTTAAAATACTTAATTCATTTTCCTTTGAATTGGTATTAGAGTTCGATATCACAATATTTACGAGTTTCTATAATAGAGCTCGAAAGAGTCAAATATACGGAGGACTCTCAAGTATATGTAAAGTACCAAACATTAAATTGATAACTCATACATTGAATAATTAAGAGCCTTAAACTCAAAATTATAAATTGCATAATTAAAACACGTAAGACTCAAAATTATAAAAATATGATTTTTGACTGTAATTAATTAGTGTATTATTTCCAACACTAATTCCCCTTTATGCACTTTCTCAAGAATGCTCATTATGCATACGAGTTTCGTCTTGTTCTCTTTTCTTTTTCCTCATCATCAGGTACTCCTTCATCGTAAAAAATTGGATTCACCATTTTTGTTTGTGCTTATGGTGGCACTTTCCAACTGCAAACTGACATTAACACTGGACTTTAATTGTGATCGGTATTTGATAAGTGTTTTTTGTATACTTATTTGGATTGTTAAATGAGATTAATTGTTAATGATTTTGATTAATTATGGGTTAATTATATATAGATTCCATTTGTTACAAAAATATTCAATGTAAAATGATGGAACTGGACAAAATGAGTGAAAATGGGCTAAAATTGAAGAAATCCAGAGTTTGGATACCAAAATGCAAATATTCAATAGTTTATTCGAATCATAAAATGATGATTGGAGATTGTTAGGAGTCAATTGATACAAAGGACGGGCAAAGGACTGAAAAATAACGAAAAATGACCAAATGCACATTATGAAAAGTTCAAGGAACAAATTGCAAAAAATCCAAAAACGTGTGCTGGCACGCGCTGTCACCAAACTCGAGACCAACATTGTTGTGAGACTCGTTCGCGGTGGGCATAGCCATGCACGTGTGGGGCATTTCGACAGATCAATCAACAATTTCTTTTTCCTTTTTGACTCTTTTAGAACCTAATTTGGATGTAATTTTGATCTAATTTTCAGCACTGATAAATAAAAAACGTGGGCTACATATTGGAGGATATCTCACAAACCTCTTAATACTCATTCATATCATAAAATTCATCAAGAACAAAATGTATATTCACATATTTGGAAGTAAAATTAACCTAACAAGGAATTAAATGACAGTTACATCAAGAATTTGAAGATTTTGAGCTTCGAATTGGAAATCAAAATCTCTTTCATTTGTACATGTTCCGAATGATATTGATTCATTATTTTTCTTGTAATTTATATACAATCATGATAGGCTAGATCCTTATTTATGTTGGATGAAGATGAACTATTTTGCTTATTTATTATTAATTTAAGACAACTAGTTTAGTTAATTCTTGTCTTTCTTGATTAATCTTGCATGCTCGTTACA
Source organism: Fraxinus quadrangulata (assembly GCA_903798255.1). Lineage (NCBI taxonomy): Eukaryota > Viridiplantae > Streptophyta > Magnoliopsida > Lamiales > Oleaceae > Fraxinus > Fraxinus quadrangulata. The sequence continues at coordinate 6,524 of CAIGRB010119226.1, forward strand.
TTATTTAAATGCTTGCGCATCATTTAAATAATTAATTTTTTGTTGTAGTGTTGAAAGATTGACAATAAGTAAAACACTGCATGATTAATACACCAACAATATATGTTAAGAATGACATGTATAATGTGTGCAATCTCTTTGATAATCATGTTGCGAAATGTGTTATATTTATATGAATTCGAATTAGGAATAGAACTGAATTATGCCTAGAATAAACTTAGCAACTGTTAGGGAGCAATTCTTTAACAATTTTAATAAATTTTTTGACTGTTGGCATCTGACAATTGTTAGACACAATACTGTAATACTGTTTCATTAGTTCTTGTCTTTTTTATAAAATAATGAAGTCAAAAGTTGTGGCAAAATGGGACCCATTTGTCAGATACCAATGATTAAAAAAACACTCTTAAAATCATCGAAGAATTGTCCTAGAACACACTTAAATTATTTTGAAAAATAAAGTTAAATATCATAAGATTATCAATTGTCAAGAAAACAAATAAAAATGGATTACATTTTTTAGAATTCAAAATAGATAACAATAGGTAGATTCTTATTCCATTACAATCATCTCATCATTTGATACAAACCAACGCATTTACATAAGTTTGAGATTAATTTAGATATTTATAACATAACCTCTTTTTGTGTTACAATAATTCGAATTCGATAGAAAATTAGTACACTTGAATTATAATTTATTTCATTTAGAATGATACTCTACTAACTATATTTTATTAATTGTCATTGATCACGTACATTATTGAAATTTATCTAAACAGATTTCTTTTCAAACAATTGGAACAGAAAGTGTGTTGGAGTACCCTAAAGCTTAAAGTATTATTTTCTACTATATATTTCTTTATTTTTTAATATATTTTTATATTTCGTTATTTTTCTCTTTTAAGTTAACGAAGGAAAATATTCTCAAATTAAACTAATCTGGGTACTGTTACAACTAATATAACTATAATAAACGGCTACCGCCACCACCCCTCTCTCTCTCTAATCAGTGAATGATCAGTAATGGATATTCACCTGCATCCAAGCCGAGGCATACCATTTAGCATTGAAGTGGGCTACTTCGACACAGTTATAGAAATCAAAGAGAAAATCCGAAAGGTGAAGGGAATCCCCATATCCGAGCAAACCCTAGTTTTCAATGGCAATGTCCTACAGAACCATCTCAATGTCCACTACTCGGATATCCTCGACCAGTCCCACATTCAGCTGCTCATCGCAGGAGAATTTTCCCGAACAAAGATCCAACTCCTTGTCAACATACTGGAGTCAAACTGCCTCCTGGTGCTCGAAATGGACGTTAAAGAAACAATCCAAAGGTTGAAGGAGATAATCCATCGTATTAGAGGAATCCCCGTTACAAGATTGGTTATCCATGCAAATGGGATTGAATTACAAGATTCAAAATCGCTACAAGATTGTGAGCTTTGGCATAAATCAAAAGTCGACGTGAGTTTTAGATCATCTTCTACAACAACTTCATCGGGGAGTGTGGGTAGTGGACCAAGAAAACTGAAGATTAATGCGTCGACAAGATGTGAACTAAAAAGATCATATCGGAAGTGAATTATTTGGATAATGTTGCGGAGTAAAAGAAGAAACTACAGAGTAAAATGACCGTTCTCAATTACAGTTGAATCTTCCACATGAAGGCTATTTTTCCACGTACAAACAAAATATGATGGATGATAATCGATCTTTTAGGTGGCAACATGTTGGCCAAGGTGATACCAGTGGCATCTTCGATCCAACAGTTTCTAGTGGACCTCTCTAGAGATTGAAAAATCCCGTTCCACCTTGAGGGAAGATACCAATGGCATCTTCGATCCAACAGTTTCAAGTGGACCTCTCTAGAGATTGTTAAATCCCGTTCCACCTTGAGGGACGAGAATATTTTTTCTTTTATTTTCCCATCATAATTCTGTTCTATACTTCTAGCATGAATGTAATTGAATCAGCCTTTTAGCAAATGTCTTGTTCCATACTATGCTCTCGTAATGATTTTCATATTTGTGGAGGAAAAGAAAGCACACAAGACTGCACTGCAACAGGCCCTCTTCATCAGCACATTCGACAGTTGGTTATAGAATAATGGAAGCTGAGTTTAGAAAACTATAAAACTAAATTAATACTATAAATCCTCTAATTTTAAAGACAAAAATGTAAAAAAAAATTAAACAGTGTCATCATAAGATGGCACAATCTATGGCTCTATATGATCATCCTTTCTAATCGCCAATGTAGAGCATGAAAAAGACTATCCAAATACTGGCTACTCGCACTTAATTGAGTGGTATATATGACGAACAAAAAAGAGTGCTGCACGGAAACCAACAGTCCCCAGCATTAGGAAGAAACCGTAGCAAATGCACGCCATGTATCCAAAGAAGAATGATGTTTGCATGAAGCCCGACATATCTGACCGTGCATAGTAATAATACAAGCAGTAGCTATAGATGAACAGCCCAGTAGATCCACCACAAAGGAAGGACCTGTACGACAATAAACATTTCAGTGTCAATGAAACGAGTTTAGTTTATATATCAAAAGATGCAAGATATAATAAAGTCCCTAATCTTGAATGTTTTCTTTCAATTTCAGGATTGCAATGACTAATTTTGAAGGACATACACTACATAAAGGTCCAAGCACATTTCCTATGCATGTCATAGGATTTAGATAAAAGTCATTCACGATAACATTAGAAAATACATAATAAAATTGTATACAATTACGTAGAAGATTGTGAAGAGAAAGATTAATTGGGGGGAAAATTTAAGATATCATCAACTACAAAAAAAAAAAGAAAGAAAAAGAAAAAGGTATATAAAAGTGAAATTTCGGTTTTCACCCGAAGAGTATGCGGCTTATGCAAGTAGATTATTGGCCCCATACTTGAGCCAAAGACGCCCTAAATCCACCTCCCAATTTATCCCTGTAAACTAACACTCAAACAAGCCATTTTAGGTCGCCAAGAATTCACGTCATCTTTCAACATTCATATTATAGGAAGCATCAAGGAATCTTTCCCCTCGTTAGCATCTTTGGTAGTGACGCAGGGATGAACATAAGATCTTAAACGTATTGCTTTCATGAAGCCTGTAGCTTATATGCATGCACCATAACACCAAGATTTCTACACGAAAATTTCTGTTGACCCGATAGTTCAGTTTTACCAAGTGCCTGTTATGCAACAAATAAGAATTAAATGTTCAAACTAAATGATAACCCTATAGAAAGCCATCCAAATTCCTTCAGTGTACATGTATAAACTTTCTTTACCAGCTATGCAGTATATAAAGTCAAAAGACAATAACAAATGACCCATGACATGTCCTAGAAAAAAAGACCAACCAACATAATCTCATATGTGAAAAACTATTCTTTCCAAATTCCTAATCATGTTTTAAAGGTAATCAATGTAAGCATAAAATTTATCCTTTAGAAATAACCAAAAGCAGAGAAAACTACATCATACCTCCACCACCATTCATGGTCTTCAGCGGCAAGCTGGAAGTAAGTCAAAGCAACAGTAATAAAGGCAGTAACAATCAAGAGGATGATGAAAACAATAAATAAGATGCTGTAGATAGTATAGATCCTGTGGCCCCAAACACTGGCAAATATGTAGTAAAGTTCAATATAAATGGCACTAAAAGGCAAGAATCCAGCCATTGCCATCTGAGGCAGAGTTCCACGGTACCAAGGTAGCTGTGGAATCTCTCTGGGATATTTAGTGGTGCGGCATGGAGCTTGAAACTCAGACTTGCTATTCTTTCCTGCTATCCCGCCCAAGACTAGCAAAGGAGATGTTACGAGAGCCCAAATAAGAAAGATGACAACAATGGTACCGAATGGCAGTGCTGCAGTGGCACTGTAAGAAATGGCAACAGTGTTGAGGAAGCAGAATGTAAGAAATAGCGGCCCACAAAATAGACTTCCAGTCAACAATAAATTCCGAACCTGTGGAATGAAAAAGGGAGTGTAGATCAGCATCAATTTTACTTTACAACTGTACATTTAGGAAATGTTCAGTTTTTCAATCTAATATTTTCCCCCAATAAACACATTTAAGCAACATTTACCAAGTAAAAATAAAATAAACAACCATTAAAAGAAAAAAAAAATTCTATACAAAATCTTTGAGTCCTATCACCCGAAGTTTAGTAAATAATAAGAATTTGAGGCCAGTCCTGAAACCTCCCAATCACTAATTGACATAAAATCAAAAAGCTAAAGCACCTGCTCTCAGGATCTGCAAGGTTAATTTCACAAATTTTGTTCCGCCTGCTAGATTTATCTCTTTGAGGTGATGGCGGTGGAAGGGGCCAGTAGGGTGAGATAGGTAGAGTTTGGGGCAGCTAGTAGCTACAATAACAGTGTGCCAGAGGCAAAATGGTGGGTTTTTCTTTTCTTTTTATCCTTTTAAAAAACATTTGAATAAGAAATAATGAAATGAGTTGGTGCGTAAATGTAGAATGAAATTCTTGTAATCTTTAATTTTATTGTATGTCATGGATAAATAAACCTGAGATAACACAATGTTGACAGATAAAACGTCCAAGAACCACCTTGAATGGCCAGTCCTAAGATTTTGTTATATTGTGTTAACCTGTCCACAAACCAAACAAGGACTAACAATATTATCAGCTGTGATGCATTCCCATCAGATTCATATCCGTTTTGTCAAATAAGCTCCTCTATATTTCGATGGGAAGTTTTGAACATGTTCCTCCAAGGTGCCAAAACAAGTTAAGAGAACAAGAACTAACAATTGTCTAAAAATAAGTATTCCAAAAGAGGAAAACTTCATAATCCGTTGAACAAATGTCAATGTAAGAAATATCACAGTTTGTTCTATGGAAAGACTTTCAATCTGTAAGTGTCCTTATTCAAGTCCAACTAGGTAAGTTGGATTGATTTACAATACAATCCAATATTTTCATTCGTGGTCCACTATTTCAATTTGTCAAGTACAATACAATGTAGTTACAAATAACCTTCTTTTTCTGTCAAGACAAGAGAAGCAACATCACTTTTACCTTTTTCTTGGTGTTGGGATGGAAGATGGGGGAACTTGGGTATAACTCGAAACTTGGTTATTGCATTTGGTCAATTATTAGAAGTTAAGAATATGCTAGAAGTAAAACATACCCAGTTTGTTCCTTCTAGTTGGCAATAGAAAGCGGACGCAGTATAGCCAGCAATTCCAGATGTAAGTGCATAAATGACAACAAGTGCAGTGAATAGAGCTCCGCGGTTGTATGGATAAAATACACCAACCAGTGCAAGGATAAAAATAAATACCGTGCTGAGAAAAATATGCAGAAATTAGTAGATTTTCCAACAGTAAGTGATAAGTAACCTTCTGCAAACAAAGCAGATTAAAGATGTACTTACAGAGTAAACAACTGGGTGCCAGAACCAAGGGCTGCAGCAAAAATTGATTTGTACTTCGGGTACCTGAACACATCACCATGAATGTATTTCCAACCAGTTTCTTCTTGATCATCAGCTGTCTCCTCATCATGTGCATACCTTTTCACGAATAGAATTATAATCAATGCTAACATGAGAAAAAATTATACTCAAATCCGGGTAAAGATAATAAAAATGCACGTACTTGACGAAGTCATTCTTAAGGACTCGCATAAGAATAGTGGCCAGGAAGCCAGTTAAGAGAAGAACTGTCACACAAGAGTTGATTATCGAGAACCAATGGATTTCCAAGTGATGCGGTAGTGAAGAAGACTGTGAATACTTCTCCATCCTCTTCTCAAAAGGTGTGCTTGTTTCCTTCCATTTCACAGAGTACATGAATTCTACATCAACTTCCTTATCCTCAGTGACGTCTACACGGGCATTAGGGTCAGTTCGCGCATTAATCTCAATCACACGATCCATTTTGTAAAACATCTCAAAATGGAGATGTTTAAATAGATAATATTTGTACTCATTGGGATCAGATTTTCCTTCCTTCTCAACTTTCCCTAAGAAACCCCAGATGGGCAAATCATCATAGTACATTTGAAAATAATAGTCATTTATGATAGCTTTTCTGAATTGCGCAACTTCTTTCTTGGATAACATCTTCTTGCAAACAATTTCAGAGTCTTTATCTTGCAAAAAGTCAAGTTTATATGGGGCACTAACAAGGCGATCCCCATTCAACACTTCCCCAAGAGCTTCCTTCTTCTCTTTCATATGAGCTGCCAGAGAGATATCCCATCATAACAAGAACATGAGATATTATTTTTCCGTATGGGTATCTTTTTGAAATAAACAGAAGCAATATGGCAAAATTCAAACCTGGGGAACAGAAAGGAAGATCAAAGTAGCGATACGTTTCACTGGCACAAAATACAAAAGCAAGCAATAGTTTGGCATTAGTTCATTGTAGTACGTGTTTTCTGCTTCTATGTTATGTGATGGTGTTTCCATATTATGCTTAATCAGTCTCAATTTCTATCTCAAAGAGCACATGGATTAAAAAAAAAAAAAATCCTGGTATACTGAATGTTTTCAGTTTAACCCAATGTAGTGAATGGAAATTTTTCAAAACTCATGTTCCTTTATGGCCTTCATGAAAAAGTCATTTTTCGTCATAATGTGCATAGAGAGTTTACAAGAACTCCCAATCAAATATAATGAGCAGATGTACTCTGTAAACTTCAATGTCAATATCATTAACAAAATTTGTTCTCATAAAATAAAAAGCTTTGCTGCTTGTTTGAAGCAAAATTTTGGTTCTTGAGGAATGTTACTTGGAATCATGCATATGGATTCATATTTTTGCCACACACTAGGAGTCTGAACATCTTATGAACAAAATTATCACATCAAACCAATATTCTTGGAATCTGTACCATTCTCATTCCTAGCTTTAAAATCAGAATTAAATTATAATTCCAAACCATGATAATAGCACATTGATATGTTCGATTTCTGCTCATATAAGACTAACACATGCCAATTCATGATAATAACCATATGTGAATTATGCCTCTTATGTGTTTTTTCGATTAAACTTACTTCATTCTACAATTTGTACAAAACTTATCAGGAATTAAATATTTAAGTTATATACTGATACAAAAGGCAAAATAAAAATCACAATCAACTTCAAAGTTTAAGGGGTCATTGGGATTCACCAACAAGTTATAACTAGTGGTGGTCACTGGTCAGTCAAAGGAAAAAGTTGAGTGATTGAACATATTTTTTCACCTTTTAATGTAATCCATGTCCTCAATAATAATTCTTAAAATAAAAAAATCGATTACTTCAATTTGCTTAGTAACAAGTCCCAGAAGTATCATAAATGTACTGTGCATCCAATTCAGGCAACCCAAAAAAGAGTATTGAGGCTCTCCACCCAAGCATTTACAAGTAATCAACTATAATTGCATTATTGTCAGAAATAAAGACAACCTAATGGCCCTTCCTCCTTCACACCCCAGTCATTCATGTTCTTATTCCATTTAACACCACAATTTGTATATCATACCTAAGAGAGGTGTTTAGGAGCTTATAATTTTTCATACTCATCATACACTATGAATTTGCCTTCACTGGAAAGTGCAGTTCACATGGTCCATACAAGAACACTAGCAACCATTTCCTAACAATTGATGGCAAGTTTTTTCATTTCCTTAAGCCAAACAAGATCTCTCGAATTTTCCTTTAATCAATTGACCCTCAAAGATGGAAACTCTTCATGATTCACGAATTTTGATTCATTTGAATAATGTCCAGCATGAAAAAAAGGGATCTTCCTTTCACCCTCTGATTTTCAAAATGTGATGTAGCTCAGTATGATCTCAATTCTTGTGAAATTCCAGTGATACAACATCTTCTTTTGTCCTATATTGATATCGATTACTATGAAAATAAGCTCATTGTGATCTCATTATTACTAATGTTCTAAGTAATACAAAACAATCAATCCAATTCATAGCAAAAACAACTCAATTCTCAACCAGATTCCACAATGCAAGACACAAGTATATACACAATACATCTTTTAACGCATGAAAATAACAGATCGTCGAGGAATAAAAATGTTTACCTAGGGTTGTGAAAAGGTCCGACCTTATTTGCATAAAGCGGCACTGAATCTCCGACTTTGTATTTGTGATCTAATGAATCCGATCTCACCGAAATTACGGTGCATAGTAGGAGCAAAACGACGGCAAACCACCCTCTCATCATCATTTTCACCTTCTCCTCGCTACTTCTGACACACGCACGCACTCGTAAACTATACAGTGCTCCAAATAGACCTGTAAACAGAGAGAGGAGCGCAGTTTCCCTCAATGAAAAATGTATTTGCTATACAACAAATTAAAGCAACTAATCGGGTATTGATAATGAGGACGGGACGGAAAATTTTGCCTCCAGGCGACACGGGCAACGGCTGTTCCGTCCCGTTTATTTATTTTTTATTTTTTAAAATTTATTACTTTAAATGAAAATTTTTATCAATTTTAATAAAAAATGACAACTAAAATTATTTGTCTAAATTTAATGAATGAGAGTCATAAAAATAAATTATCAAAAATTTAAAAAAAAATTAAACGAAATAGTAAATGTGACAAGAATTATGTTCCGTCCCGTCCCGTTCTACCTCGTTCTATCTTAAACGGGTAACGAAATGGAAAATTTCTCAGCAGGACGATCCCATTGCCATCCGACACTTGACTGATGGAATTGTTTACAAGTTATGCAGGGAATACTCAGTGGGTCCCTAACTTTTGAGCCTTTAAATCATAGATTACTCTTTCAAGAATTATGTTAGTGTGTCATCCTCTTTGATATAGGGGATGATATTTTAGCCAAGTGACACTCGCCTATTGAGGGGGGGGCGGGGGGTGCACTATGTGACACTTTAGCAAAACTCCTCTTTCAAATATCAGCATTTTATATCCTTTTTATAATGAGTTAATTTAATTAATAGTGAATGACTTTGTTATGAGTTAATACTTGTTTATCGAAATTTAAGAAGTTACAATTTGCTCTAGTGATGGCAATAGGTCGAGCCGTCGAGCTCGTGCTCGTCTGTAACGAGCTGAGCTTCGACTCGACTCGTTGCTCATGGGTCGAGCTCGCTATATATATATTTTTTTAAACATAGTTAGACCTTTGAAAAAAAAATTTGGATGAGCCGCTCGTCAAAAATGAGCCGAGCAAGCAACCTTTTAATTTCTTTGAGCAACTAGTAATTTAAAGTAAAAGTCAACGAGTAAGTAATTTTTTTTTTAATTTTGATGAGCACCATTGATTAAATTAACTCTTTTTTATAACAAAAATGTTAGATTCGACGTTGAAGTCACCATAGCCCCCAAGTGAGATAAAATTGTGTAGACATTTGGTGAAGATGTACAAATTGTTCACTAACTCATTTTTCATTATACATTTTTTTAATAAAATAATTTTGTACATTGGTCTATAATATGTATTTTTCTTTGTAACTACAAATTCTTAAAAAAAAAATTACTTTTCACAAAATTTATTCTCAGAAATCAAATTAAACTTTCCCGGAAAGACAAAATTAATTTTTATTTGATTCCCGTCGAGAGTCGGCAAGATACAAATTTAAATAATTAGTCGAGTTTTGTTGAAATTGGCTTATTTTGGGTACTTTGGTCAAGATATAAACTTAAATGATAAAACTAAACTAATAAACTATTTCTAGATCTTATTAGTTGAAAAAGGTTATTAAAGGTGGACTATTAACAAGGTCTTAGTTCAAATATGAAAACGAAGCAAAACAATAAAAAAGTAGCAATGTTTCTCTTCGTACGGTGTTAACAATGTTTTGAATAATATATGTATATACAGAACAATTTAGAATGAGCAAAATGAATGAAAAACATACGTTTATTGTAAATAAAGTTATTTTTGAAAAACTTATGTGCCACTTGAAGCAAAAAAATTTGAACGTTGTAGTGTTCTTTAGATTCACTTGGCGAGCATGAAACTATAAAAAAGCTTGACGATAAACAGACCTTAGTTAATCTCTCGATCCTAAGTAAAACCTAAATTTTCTCTGTTTTTCAGAAAATGAAATAATAATAATAATAATAATAATAATAATAATAAAACCTAAGTTTTATTTTTAGAAGTACTAACANGCAATAATCGAAGCACGATCTAATGTCAGGTTTGACATGCATTGATACGAAAATATTGGTCATTCAAAAATGTGCTCAATAACACGCGAACATAAATATATGAAATTTAAACGTGCATCGTTTCAACTAAATCAAACATCTCGAATGATGACGAGAGTTATATTAAGAATTAATGAAATTGCAAGTCTTTAATTTGCTTCCAATTTTTAGTTTTGATTTTGTATATATCTTATGAGAATTTTAATTCCAAGTACACTTTCTCAATTAATTTTGGAGAAATGATCTTCATTTTTTTTTATCACAAAAAATATAACATATTTTTGTTTGAAAGTGAAATTTAAAATCAAAAGCGAGAAGAAGAGTCTCATAGTTGACACACTATATTTGGTGCTATTGATGTCAATTTTCGCAAATATTTAGTTACGGGCCGGTACCTTTTTCCTCCAATTATTGATCATACATATTTGTGCGATTGTTTTTGACAACATATTACCAAAGTTGTTATAAGTTAGAATAAGAAGAATTAAAATAATACAAATTGTTATCTATTTATCGAAAATCACACCTGAAAGATTTTTGTATTTAGTCACAATTATGTGAAATTAATTAATAACAAGCAACGAGTCACTTAATTAATATTTTTAGATGATTAGGGTAATTAATTTAATTAAATAAATTCTAAGTGTCAATCAAATAAATATTCAGATCAAAGCAATAAAATAAATAACACCAAGAATTGAGCATTGAGGAAAATTCAACTCAAGATCAAAAACTTTTGGACGGACTTGTTAGTAAACGATCCACCATAAAAGTTAACTTACAATTAGTTTAGATATTGCTAACTTTAGCTGATTCTAGCCGCATAACTAGTAAATCACTAAAAAAACTCATTTGGGTGTGCACGCTTGCACTTTCCAAAACTCCGAGCCACTTTTCTCTTCACTCAATCATCAAGAATGAATCTCGTTCTTCAACATCGGAACTTCAAACGCCTCTTCTTTAAATTGTAGACCTCTGAAAGCTTATAAGTGAAAGTAGGATTTTGTATAATATTTAAACTTTGTGTTTTGATCCGTAGATGAGACAAGAGATTTATTGGAATATGTAATGGATCTTCAAAGAATGTTCTCTTGATTTACAAGAAAGGCTCAATCAATGAAAAACATATTTGGGAACAAATATGAAAAATATATTTGTGATTGAATTAATAGATCTTTTGGAATGAGTTAAGATTTTTAAAGAATTATCTCTATAATGAATATAATGTTCAACCACACTTTGTCACGTTCTATGACTTGTATACTTATAATGGAAGTGTTTTAGTTTGATTGGAATAGAAAAATAACAGTTTTATGCGAGCTAGGATTTCAATATGTCGAAATGCCGCTTAAGCGCCTTTTGGGTAGCTAGTGAGAGGTCCCTAAGCAGAGATTAGTATTTTCGTTATAACTTTCTCTTTCGATATTCGATTGAGGTGATTTAAAATGTATTGGAAAGATAACTCAAATTGCTACAATTCTTTTAATAATACAAATTTTCAAATTCGAATATTTTCTATGTGAAAATGCATTGCAACTTGTAATTGAGAATTTGGAACACTTTGACACTCATTTGACTTTTAATTGCATTCTATTGATCATATGCGATCTTCTTGAACATTCTTGACCCTTCCAAGGACTATACTACCAATCCTTAACTATTTTGATTTTAATTACAACTCCAATACTTTAATTTTATTTAAGGAATTGTCAATTTCAAATAGAAACCTAACAAATTTCCCATTTGACATTCCATGACAAAATCGTTTATTTCAAAATCAAAATCAAAACAATCTGCCGAAAGACTCAATTCCTAAAATTTACTTCAAGATCTTGTCAATATGTTCCTTGAAACACATAGATACACCAATACCACGTGAAAAGTAAGAGCAAACTGACAAATAAAAAATGTAACTAAGTTACATAAACCAACAAGTCACTTAATTATTGTTTATAAATGATTAAGGTAATTGATTCAATTAAATTAATCCTAAGTGTCAATCAAATAAATATTTTGATCAAAGCAATAAAATAAATAATACCAAGACTTGATCACAGAGGAAAATCCCAACTCAAGATCAATAAACTCGAGGCAAACTTGTCAGTAAACAATCCACTAGAAAATGTAACTTACGATTAGTCCAAACACTATTAAACATTAGCTAACGCTGTCCACCTAATTTGTAAATCATAAGGATTTCCTTTGGTTGGGCATACATGTACTTTCCAGAACTCTGGGCCACTTTTTTTTTTCCTTTGGATCACTAAGAACAAATCTTAATCTTCAACGCTAGTACTCTAAGCACTTTGTTTTCCAAACTTTAGAACTTTGAAGATTTATAGATGAATGTAGGATTTTGTTTAACGTTTGAACTTTGTATTTTAATATGTAGCTGAGACAAGAAATTTATTAGAATATGTAATAGATCTTCAAAGAATATTCTTGACTTAAAACAAAGGCTCAACCAATGGAAAATAATATTTGGGAACAAATATGGAAACTATATTTGTAATTGAATAAAAGATCTTTTGGAATGAGTTTGTGATCTTCAAAGAATAATCTCTATAATGAATATAATGTTCAACCACCAAACTTTGGGACGTCCCATGGATTGTATACTTATAATGAAAGTGTTTGAGGCTGATTGAGATAGAAAAATAACTGTTTTACACGAATTAGGATTCTTGTCTGTCGAATAGTCACTTGAGCACCTTCTGGGCGACTAGCGAACTGTCCTTGAGAAGCGGTCAGTTTTTTAGTCATAACTTTGTGTTTCGATGTCCGATTGAGGGATTTAAAGAACTTTGGAAAACTAACTCAAATGGCTACAATTCCTCTTTAAATACCATTTTTCAAACTTAAATATTTTCTATGTGAAAAATACATCGCAATATGTAACTGAGAATTTGGAGCAAAACTTGTGCGACACTTTGACACTCTTTTGACTTTTAATTGCATTCCATTGATTATATGTCATCTTTTTGGACATCTTTAACACCTAAAAGGATTATGCTACCAAACTTTTAGCCATTTTGATTTTAATTACAACTCCACCACTTTAATTTTATCTAAAGAATAGTCAATTACAAATAAAGACCTAAAAGCACCATTGGAAAAATACTTGGTGTTTTCCATGCAAGTTTTCTTCATTTTCGTCTTTATTTCTGAAATGTTCTTTTTTTCTTTTTCTTCATATAGTACTTTCATCTTTATTTCTGAAATGGTTGACCAAATACAAAAGTTAAAGAATATAACAATCAGGAAGTTGCTACGTAAGTATTTTATGTTATTTAATTATTGTGGTAAATGGCAGACCAGTCCATACAAAACAAAATATAATTAGGTGAATTTTAGATTTGTATATATGCACTTGGTGCCATAATAACATGTATTTAGTGTACATTTGACTAATCTAAGCAAATCTGACTGTTCAACTTTATCCATTAGGGTTAATTTGATTGTCAATATTTTTCTTGAAAAATGTGTTTTTCATATAATTTCCTATGTTTGTACCGTTTAATTGAATATTTTTTCCACATAAAATATTTTTCTACTTTTGATCGTGTGAATATATTTTCTTCGAAACACAAGGAAAATATTTTTTTTAGGGAGATGTAATTGTTATTTTTCAGGTAATTTACTCTTTCTTTCTCTCTCTTATCTATTTTTTTTCTCTCATCTGCTCATTCATAAAAAATGAAAAAATATAATATTTTTTAGGTTGAAAACTAAATCAATTAACAGTTATTTTTATTTTTTGCTTTGAATTGGATTTTAATCGTCAACTCCTCGTACATTTTCTAGTTAACTTTTGAGAAATAAATATTTATATTTTCAATATAAATACTCAATTCCATTGTCTTTACTCGATAATTGTCCAAGGCACGGATGTTAAGAATTAGAAGAAGAAAATATTATATAAATAAAATTTAATCTGCAATAAAAATTGACCCAAATGAAAACTACTTGGTGTTTTCATGCAAAAATTCATATTTATTTCTGAAATGGTTGACCAAATAAAAAGAGTTAAATAAAGGGGAAGATGCCACGCTAGTGTTTATTAATTATTCTGATAAAATTGCACGAGGATCGGTAGTTAGATAGCTAGGTGCATGTGTTAGTTATATTTATGATATAGAATAGACTTCATGTTGACGATAATTAATATGCTATGTCTGAGTTCTTAAACTAGTAAAACTTGGGCAAATAGGTTCCAATATTTCCAGTTTCCTTTCAATTAAGGCCAAAAAGGACGAGCGGAAAAAATGTTGGGAATTTTGAGATGGATGTTAAGAAGACGAAGGAGCATATAAGGTGGTCGACTATCGTGATTTTTGTTACAATATTGTTGTAAAAATAAAATTATTTACTACTTTTGAATCCAAGACATATCTCAGTAGTGAAAAACAGGGCAGGGCACAAATATATTTTGAACCAATTTTGGTGCTTGTAATCTAGTTTGGCACGTTGTGAAATTATCTTTTAACGTCACAAAACTTTTTTTCTTATAGACAACGTGGGTCAAACTAAACCAAAAAAATTATTACTCAACTTTTTTAATCGAGATAAATAGATTAGGTATGAAAAAGTAGTTAGGAGTGTTTTAGTATTCACATTTGGTGGATGGTAATATAGTTTCAATTATCAACTTGATATCTTATAGAATAGGTTCCTCCTCAAGTAAGTATCCGACTTTTGACATAATAGATAAACATGTTGGATTTAAATATTTATTATTATGATCGATCTTGATTCTTGAATTATATATATATTTTTTTAAGTATGACTTATTTATTATATTTGATTAACCACTACTCAAAAGATATTAATAAACAAAATATATACGAAAAATTACCTTTGTGATAATATTAGAGACTTAGTTACGTGGATTAAGTTTAATATATACCAAGAACTTGTTCTTAGGCTCCATTACAAAAATGAGTCAACATTTTCGAAGAGTAGTTTCAAATTTAGTTGATTATTTGACTTTGTCCTCATGTGACTTGCATTTTCATAGAAATTGTCGACCCAAATTCGAACGCTTTTTTCTAGCTAAGTCATTATAGTCTCCTTTTATGATAATTATAAATAGTATAGTTGAAATTAATATTCATTTATAGATACATTTATTATTATTTATATATTTCGTGGAGTTTACGATAATTATTTTATCATTTTTATTTATATATCATTTATAAATTTGCAAAACGGAGGCATAAATTTGAAGAGAGAAATGGAATTAGAAGGAGAGACCATTTCTTCATGCTTAGGTCCAATTGGATAGCTAGAATGGTCAACAACTGCCAGTAGATATGCGTTGACTTTCTTTTCTCTTCAATTTCCTATAAATATTATATAATTACCCTAATATAATAAGGTGATTTAGAGCAAACAATTTTTGGTTTACGTAATAAAGTTATTTTAGATCAATTTTCTCTAAAATTTTGTTATAATAATGTAATATATTTTCAAAAAATTATTCAAATATATCGAAAAACGAACTTTTTAATCGAAAAAATTATTTTTAAATTTTCCAAAATTTTTGGTCTAAGTCAAATCTTCAGTCAAGTTGATGGCAGCAGCCACGAAATTTGCATAGGAACCATATAAAAGTGGGAGCAATTATGTGGAAAATGGACAGTAAACAAAGAAGAAATGAGTGAGAAAAGAGATGGCACCCACCCTCGCACCCACCCACCCTACATGTTTCACGCACTACCTTCTTTCCCACTAATTTCAAAGTCTTTTCTTCTGTCCCCATTATGCTTATCGAGCCACGACCCCACAATGCACTCTAAGATATATTAGTGCTATTAACTTTTTTAATTATTTAATGAATAATTATTATAATCAATTGTCTTTTTTTTTTTTTTTAATTTCTTGAATTCTTGACCACCTTGTAAATATTTTAGAAAATTTCCTCTCTACTTGTTATAAATATAGAATTGCCCTCGTCTTTTTGGTATTTACTTACATGTAGGCATTTATAGTCGAACTCAAAAAATAATTTTTTTTTTTGCCAACTCAGTGTATAAATTTATAGTGAGTCTCAATATTTGAATTAAATTTATTATCACAATTTATAACGCAAAATGAATATCGATACTCATTAGATAATTTTTCATTATAGTTTTTCAATCTTATTTAATTTAACGCATCAAACGTACTGTACTTATATTACTATTATTATATACATTACTAAAATAAATAATTTTTTTGTTTGACTATTCAAGAGAATAAATTTTTAATTTCTTCATTAAATACCAAAAGGTTGGTACATCGTTTATCTCATTTCAAGTCATGAAATATTCTTCACAACTTCATATTGATTTAACCCCTATTTGGTTTGGATTAATTTTCAAGTCAAAGTCAACAATTAATTTTAACAAAATATTTTATGGACCCACAACTTTTGAACCACACATTTCATCAACTTTTATTTTGATATATTAAAAATCTGATTTTAATTTCAAAGTTGCCCTTTCACTCTCCTATAAATACTCCCTCCCAACCTGCATTTTTCAAATTAAGCTCTCATTCTTACATTCATCAATTTTCAGAATTAATTTGTCATTTCTTAGTTATGGCTTCATCTTTCTCCTTCAAAGTTAAAAGGCAAAACCCTGAACTTGTACGTCCAGCAAAACCTACTCCCCATGAATGCAAACTCCTATCCGATATTGACGATCAAGAGGGCCTTCGTTTTCAAATTCCAGTTATACAGTTCTATCGCCATGATCCCTCATTAATGGCTGCAGGGAAAGACCCTGTAAATGTAATTAGAGAGGCTCTGGCGAAAACTCTAGTGTTTTACTACCCGTTCGCTGGCCGGCTCCGGGAAGGTCCCGGCAGGAAGCTCATGGTGGACTGCACCGGCGAGGGTGTAGTGTTCATTGGAGCTGATGCTGATGTAAGTCTCCGGGATTTTGGGGACGCTCTTCAGCCTCCGTTTCCTTGTTTGGAGGAGCTGCTTTATGATGTTCCGGGCTCCGGGGGCGTCCTTGACTGCCCGTTGCTTCTTATTCAGGTAAACACAGTGTATGTTAATTATCTATGTAATCAAGAAGGTGGGAGACTTAGTGGGGGTCGAATTCGTTCGAGTTAGATGAACTCTAATTCCATATTAAAATTGAAATTTCATCTTGAAATGTCAACTTTACTAAGAGGAGTAATCAAAATCGTTATATGTTGATTGTAACGTAGATATTCAATCAACATGAAATTTATCCGAACCGAACTTTTATTTTTAATTACTTGTTTTCAAGTGATTAACGGTTTGTTTTGCAACAATTTGATTAACTTCTAATAATCTCAAATCTTTTAGAATTAGGATAATCAAGCATATTAAACTTTTAGATTGGTCTGTTTCATGATGTTCTGCATAATCGCTTATGTTTGATATATTATGACTTGTTTAGGAGAGGTTTATAAAAAAATTACATGTTTCATGGAATTCAATATTTTTTTCTACTTTTTAATTAAAAATTCTATTAATTTTTTATTCCACTTGAATCATGCTACAGTGTCAGAGATCAGAGAGGTTGACATAATGACACATAACATTTTATGATTGATCTGTTTAAATATTATTAACTTTTTCATCTAATCATATCTTGTCAACACGTGGAGGTATCTATCAATATCTTTTCGCCAAAGTGATTTTACTGAGTTATGCTACACTAACATAAACGAATTTTTCCAGAAAAGAGACAAACGCGTGGGGGCCACTTTTTTTAATAATATTTTATTCATGTGGGGTCCACATGCATGTGAGTGATTGTACAATTTCTGTGAAAATATTTTCTGTACACATAGAATTACCCGACTTTACCCGACCATGTCAGGCACTGTCATGCCCGTCCGTTTTACAGGGATCCACTCTGTGAATATGTTGTCCAGCTATACTGACTCGTGCCATCTCAAGTGATTAAGAAATATTATATACTGATTTTGTTAATATAATTGTCAAGAGAATATATGCAACACCTCCACACAAAAATACCAAATGAAAAATCGGTAACACAATAATTGCCTGGATAGAACAACAAATATATTTTTTAGATCTGATAGTAGAAGTTTGAAAATAAATTGTTCTGTTTTGAGTATAAAATTAAAATACCTAATTTTATTTGAATCATAAAAATTATACATGAAAATATTTTGTGATAATTTAGTGATTAAAAGAGAAGAAATACAATTATAATAAGAGTCATGTTACATGTACAGATTCATTTTGCCAAATTGTTGTCAGATTCACACTTGGTAGAACTTCATTGACAGTTGTGTCAAAAATATTTTTGAACCATCGAATCACAAATTGCCAAATCATTCTGGCAATGGGATTCTGGTAAATGAATATGTGCAAATGGCTTTTTCCTTTTCTAATCTTGGTGATACCATATTTACAATTATGCAATGGGGACCATGTGCATCACATATTTTGCCCAAGTATATGTTGATAAATCTACTAGGTATCGAAACATTATTTGTGGTAGAGAAATTAGTGGGCACCTACCAAACGCAATTAATTCATAGAAAATTGTGGGGTTCCATCCATGATGTCGTTATTTGTTCTTGAAATAGCATTTTGGTGTTGGATTTTAGTCAAAGTAATATTGAAAGCTTATTTGATGTAAAAAAAAATTTACGAAAAATGAAGTTTTTTTTAGAATGCGTGATTAAAATGTAGGAACAAATTATACGTCCGTCTACAAATTTGTTTTATTAAAAAATGTGTTTGAAAATGAGTTTAACGAAAAATGAATTTTAAAGAATCTATATCAAATATAAAATGAGACAGACACCCACCCACCCAAAAAAAATGAGACAGACACCCACCCAAAAGTGTATGTTACAGTAAATAGAATCTTTTAACTGTTACAAAGCATCCTTGAAGAATGCAGAATCGTAGAGATTACTAGAGCTAGCATATTTTTACTTTTTCATTAACGGAAATGTCTCTATTTGTAGGTAACTCGCCTCACATGTGGTGGTTTTATCTTTGCGCTACGCCTCAATCACACCATGTGTGATGCAGCCGGACTAGTCCAATTCATGGCCGCTGTGGGTGAAATTGCCCGAGGTGCACCGGCCCCCTCTGTGTTACCAGTGTGGCAGAGAGAATTACTCAATGCCCGACAACCACCACGCGTGACATGTAAGCATCTCGAGTATGAACAAGTACCTGACACTAAAGGAACCATAATCCCACTCGATGACATGGTCCATAAATCGTTCTTTTTTGGTTCCAAGGAAGTAAACAACCTTCGCAAGCTTGTCCCTCCCCAACTGCGCAGTTGTTCCACATTCGAGTTATTGACAGCCTGCCTTTGGCGCTGTCGCACAATAGCCATTTCCCCTGACCCCGAAGAGGAAGTGCGCATACTGTGCATAGTGAATGCGCGTAACAGATTCAACCCTCCCCTTCCTGATGGATACTACGGCAATGCATTTGCATTCCCCGTGGCAATATCAACGGCTGAGAATCTATGCAAGAAACCGTTAGGATATGCACTTGAACTTGTAACAAAAACAAAATCCGATGTCACAGATGAATACATGAAATCACTGGCAGATCTTATGGTTATTAGAGAGCGACCGCATTTCACTGTGGTGAGGACTTACCTCGTATCAGATGTGACGCGGGCTGGATTCGGGGATGTCGACTTTGGATGGGGTAAAGCAGCCTATGGAGGACCAGCCAAAGGTGGGGTGGGTGCCATTCCTGGTGTAGCAAGTTTCTACATACCTTTCAGAAACGAAAAGGGTGAGGATGGAATAGTGGTGCCAATTTGTTTACCTGCCCTTGCCATGGAAAGATTTGTTAAAGAACTCGGTTCCATGATCAATGATCAAACCTTTGTCTTCATCGCATCGGCACTTTAAATCAATCAAGACTGTTCGTGGTACTCGGGACATCAAATCTTGTAATATATCTGCTATTTGTACTTCAACTAAATCATAGTATTTTTGTGAGTGTGTAAATTGTAATAAACTTTGGGCTTGTTCAGCAATCTCTATTTTGGGTTTAGTGTAATCAAACGGTGAATCAGAAATACTATTTTGCCACTCGATTCTTACATAAATTTCTTTTCAGTTCCTACACTGTCAATTAAATTTTTTGCATTACGCGTCTTCACCTCGATTCATGGGTCTATACTGGATTGTGTATTTGTGATCGTAATTACCTGAAAGATTATAGATGTGGGACAAAGATGAGAGAGTCTATGTGTACAGAAAAAAACACAGAAAGCATACAAAATACACACAAATGGGTGGACCCACCTCCATGTGACTATCTGTATTTTTTCTAAAAGAAATTTTCTGTACAGGTAGAAAAATTCAAGATAATTTTTATTTTCTATAGATGTCATCTTCATTTCTACTTTTGGAAAATTCTTTGTGATGGACAATTGTTCAAAGAATTCACACTCAAAATGCTCCAATAAATGGGTGGTGTTTGAACATCTTTACCCAACTTTTGTGCATCCATTGCTTTAGTTAGTGGGGTTCCTATCCTTTAGAAAGCATGGTTTAGTTGTTTACAACAATAAGAACTCTAAAGAACACATTCAATGTCACGGGAAGTTATAGGCCCACTATCTTCCAACTTGCAAACAATCTAAAAAATGAGTGTTACATGGCGTTCTCAACTCAGATTTTAAAAAATTTAGAAGTTTTTATTTATTTCTCTGTCCTCAATAACTTGTGAATTCCTATGAATTTTGTTAACGAAAGGATTAAAATGTATTTAGCTGATTTTGAGTGTGTAAATCTAAATATCAAGCTCTTAGAAACGTCACATACCTCTAAGAAGGTTTGCCCTTATAACCATCCAAGGTGCTTCACGAGGCAATTTACTTGTATTTCTCAAAAGGATTTTTCAAGACTGGTACAAGGTCTAGAAAACATGGAACGTAATCACCTCCCCAAAGCTTAACCAGTAACAATTAGGGAGTAATTTGTGTAGGTGCCAAACTATAATCTCAACATTTCACCAAACAAAAAAAATGGGGAGAGATCATCATCCCACTAACCAGTATGGCCTATGAAATCACCATATGCCAGTCTTGGATAGCAGGCCCTTTCATGCTTTTAGGCCTTATAAGCTCTATGTAAGACGAATACGGAACATTCAACAACATAGTTATTAGATCCGACAAAATTATTACCCGACCAAATTATCGGATTAGTGGGTTGTTGCTAATTCAACCATCAGGTCATTGCAGAGTCAAAAAATAAAATAAAACCTTTTTTATTAAGGCATAGATTTAAGTACAAGTTCAAAGATAAAGTACTATAAAATTAAAAATTCATTTATTAATTAAAATATACAAATTGTCTTCTTTTTAAAAATTGTATTGATCAATAATAATTTGACACATAATATATATTAGTCATTTTAAAAAATACATGTCAATCATGTATTAAATGCCCACTTTTTCCTATAAACGGGTAAATAAAACATTTATGCAATGTCGAGAAGTACACTTAGAGCATCTTCAATAGACTCTCTATTTTTAAAGAGTATATTCTATTATTTGGAGAGCGTCTATAAATTTAGAGAATTAAAATTTTGAAGCACTTCAACAAGTTCTTTATATTTAACACTTAATATTGCTACTCCCAAAAAATATTTATTATTTTTGTTTATCTTTATTTCAACTACTTTTTCTTTAAATTATTTTATTGTTTTCATATATTGAAAATTGAAACACTTGAATGCATTTAATTATAGAGAATGAGTTTGGCTCTCCAAATTTGGAGAATCAAACGTACTCTCTAAATTAAAATGTTAATTTAAAGAGTATCTTGAAATATGATTTTAAATGTTGACTCTTTAAAATATAGAGCATATCATGTTTAAAGAATCTTTTGAAAATACTCTTAAAATGTCAAGAATATTATGAAATGTAGAGATTCAGAACGAAATCTCGTTCTAAACAAATGAAGTGTTAAGTGTCAAGATAAATAGAATCCAAATGTCGATAACAACTTTTAAAATGTCGAGAACGTCATGAAATATCAAGAATAACAACTATTAAACACAACTGATCAATAAAAATAAAATTTCAAAGAAAATTTATCTTCTACCAGAATTGTGTAAAGCCTAATCAATTGCAAATTTGGATAAAATTAAATTTTTCGAAATGAAATAAACTGTAAATTTGGATAAGATTAAATTTTTTGATATGAAATTATATGATTTTCTTATAAGTTGGAATCATATTATTATTATTTTATTGTTAATGATTTTTTTACTTCATCTTCTTCATTTTTTTTCCTAACATTCTTGGTCAATATCTAATAAATAATAAAAGTAAATGAGTCAATTAGGTATTAGCTAGTATTAATTTAACTTCTCATGGAAGCTTGTTCTTCTCTAAATTCTTGACAAATTGAGAAAAAATACTTCATTTTGTATTGAGGGTATAATAGATAATTTGGTACCAAATTTGGCCATTTTTGCAAGGCTAATCAAAATTAGAAACTTTTCAATTGAAAAGCATGGAATTGGCCATTTTTAAAAATTCCCCTATTATTTATGCAACCTTTTTCATTTCTATCCCATTTATCAGCTTTTCTTGGCATAATTGTTTGGAGCATTGTGGGTAAAATGGATAAAGGGAAAAGTAAAAGATTAAAAAGGTAACCTTTTGTCATGTATTTTGTCAGAAGGCGGGAATATTGAATGCTCAAATTATTGTGCAACGGTTTGAAAAATGCTAAAACTGTGGTTAAAACGAATATCGAACAAACGTTAAATATAAGATCTATATGTTTTTCATATTACTTAATCTCTCATTTCTATTTATCATTAAAAAAAGTTGTCATATTTTTAATGGACAAAAATATTTAAATTGTTTTTAAAAGTATTATAATCTAAAAGTAAGTGTTTGATATATAGAGATATTCCATCAAATAATAGGGTGTTCTAGTTGAAAAAAGCATGACTTTTGCAAATTTGAGGTCCTTAGTTCGAAACTGTGCATTTTTCAATTTGTGAATTTTCAAATAACTTGTTGAAAAAAAAAAAAACTGTTCAAACGGGTTTGAGTAAATTTTGGTTTGTTCAAGCGGGTCAATGGCCATTCAATTATGCATTGATCTAACAATGTTTACTATACCCACCAGTTCCAGTTTATCAAATTTTCGATCAAACTAGTTGCTCCAATCTTGGTTTAATAATTATGTTCTATGGACCTTCTCTATCCAATCATGCTACATGAACATCTTGGCTTGTGTTCTCAGTCAGATAAAGACATTGATCTAATAGAACTGAGAAACATAATCATTTAACTCAGGTAGAGCTAGAAATTAGTTCAGTGGGACAATCAAATGTTTCAAAACAGTCCACTAGAGATCAATTTAGTTCAAAGTAATTGAGTTTTGAGCATCTAAATAAAGTGTGGGTCAGATTATATGTGTAGAGATCAGATCCATTATGATTTGTATTTGACGATGAGTGATATACATATGGAAATTATATATAGGGTTATGGTTCCCGATTAAGATGCAATTTTCTCATTCTTTGTATCATTCCATCAACATAAGAATACAAGAGAAATCATATTGAAGATGAAGATTTATAAATCCACAATCAAGAATCAAGAAGAAGGTTTGAAGCAATTAAATTGAAAAACAAGAAATCAAGATTTAAATATCCAAATTTAAGATTCATTATTCAAGATACAATTTAATGAATCAATGTATGTTTCGTATTAATTAATTTTTTTAATGATTTAATATAAAGATTTTGACAATTATGTAAAATTGATAAAATTTAAATTTTATGAAAAATTCAATGATTGTGCCATTTCTTGTCTTGTACATTCTCATGAAACAACTCAAATCAATTTTCAACTGCCCTCCTCATCCAGATTAAAGAGAAGAGTAAAAAACAGGCTGACGTGGAAATTCCTTTAAAAAAAAAAGAAAAAGAAAAAAAAAAAAATCCAAATCAAAACTTAAGGCTGCAGAAGAAAACAGAAGTCTAGACTCTGTCCTCGAAACGAAATCCAACCCAAGAAATCGACCCCCAAAATCCAAACCCTAATCACTGCTCACAACCAGAAAATCCCTCCCTAATCACATTTCTGTTGGGGTAACGCCGCACCGCATTATCTTCAAAGGCTTTGCCGTCGCTTGACCTATCGTATCCCGTCGCCGTCAAAGCACGCACCATCTCCGACCGCAGTTATGAGCAGAGTTTCGCCGCGCCTTGCTTTGCCTTTGTGAGAGGTCTCGACTTCAAATTCTTAGTCGTCGAAAGTTTTTCCTGAAAAAATTACGACCAGCACCTCACCCGTCCGCGCATGTATTGTACTGGTTTCCACCGGACTCAACACATATACAATACACTTGAATAATTTATCAACTGTGCTCAGGTATTTTTTGTTATCTATTTCACCAGAAAGTGAATGTCCAGCAAATTAGTATGAGAAATTGTGTGGATGAAATAGTATGGAGTTGTTTCAGAAAATTTGGTATGGTAGTGGGTGAAATTAATGTTTTGAATAGGCAGTGGTCATGTTTTGTCAATATATTTCATTTTTTTTTGTTATGAATACCAGCGTGATTTAGTTACTGAGAATAATGAGATAATTCTAAATGGATTTCTTTGTTTAAAACAATTGAAAAATAGCATGTTATGCAAGATAATTATGTGACTTCCATAACTGAGTTAAGTCAACTCTTCAAACTCTATCTTAACACAAAGTAAGAGATTTTTTACAAGTAATAATAAAACTGACTTCACTTGTTGGTGGTGGTTGATGTCATCTTAGAATGCCAGGAAGGAACTCAGGAATCTGTCATGGTTGTAGAGCTAAAGATCACTTCTTTGCCGATTGCTAAAGGAAACGCCTTTGCGCACTATGTAAGGATGGCTTCTGATCGTTTGATTCCCCGCAAGTGAACGGGATCGTGAACAAGTAATAAAGTAGTGAATAGAGTGTCGAACCCACGAGGACTACGTATTTAATCGAGTTAAAATTTATTTCAACTTTAATCGAATAGCAAATATTTTTT
>CAIGRB010119226.1:45974-74766 GCA_903798255.1 Fraxinus quadrangulata
AGAGTCAAACTCACTCTCTATAATTAAATGTATTTAAAGTATTTCAATTTTTAATATATGAAAACAATAAAATAATCTTAAAAAAAAAGTTAGTTGAAATAAAATATAAAAAAAAATATAAATATTTTTTGAGAGTAGTAAAATTAAGTGTTAAATATAAATAGTTTATTGGAGTACTTCAAAATTTTCTCTCTAAATGTCTGGTTGTGCGATGATGGTGAGGTGTGGTGGTGTGTGTTGGATGTGGAGATAGAGGCAGTGGTGGTGTTCTAGATGTGGAGGTGGAGGTGGTGGTGGTTGGTGAGGCAATGGTCAAGTGGCGATAAGGTGGCAATGACGTTGGGGGTGGTTTTGGTGGCGATGGATTGGTGTTGGTGGCGGTGATGCCGATCTTGTGATGGATGGTTGGTCGCGGTGATGGTGGCGGCACCGACTACTCATTGTTGCTGATCCTTGTCGTTACAGCGGCGTTCTTCAATCTCTGAATAAAAATATGTAAGAAGAATTAGCTACTATTGGGAATAGGCTTCTTCAGCCTCTGGATCCTCTCGATGAACTCCTGCCTTTGCTTGATGTGAGCCTCAACAAAAATCTTTTCGATTCGTGGATCCGCAAAAGTGCTTCATTACTTATTCCTATTAAAGAAATTAGTTTCTTGGATTAATTATTACTGTTACAATGTTGTTATGCTTAATTTCTTGTTCTCATAGAATAATTTCAACAGAAAAGTTACTTCTACAAGAATTCATTCTCATTAATTGCTTATTTATTGTCACGCATTTTGTCCACTTTCCCATAATCATTTTTTGTATTGTAAATTTGAGTTGAAGGTGGTAGTGGTGGTATATTGGAGGTGATGGTGGTAATAACTAGTGGTGGATTGTTGTGCTTGTTCGTGGATTTGTTTGTGAAGATCATTAGTGATTAAATATGTGTTTATTGTGACTGGTTGCGATCAATTCTGTGTTAATTGTGACTGTATATGATTAAGTCACAATCGGTCACAACTAATACAAAAGTGGTCACAACCAGTTACAATTAGGACTGATTTGGTTACAAACAGTCACAATTGATCACAGTTAGTCACATTGAATACAAATTTGATCACAATTAGTCACGGATGACCCGTGTCAATGACTTGATTATATAAAGTGATTTGAAATTTTTCCGGTAATTTTTTAGGATGTGGAGATGAGGTGGATCCATGGGGTGAATGTGTGATTTTCAATTTTTTATTTTCTGGAAATTTTTAAGTCGTCGGAACAGTTACCGGAGTAGTCGTCGGAATGGCCGTCAAAGTGATCGTCGGAGCCAATGACCTTCTCTGGTGGAGAGGTGGAAGGAATGTGGTGTAGTGGGGGTAATAGGATGGGGTAGATGAAGTCGCATGGATAGAAATAATTAATATATATTATATTGCATTTTAATATTTAGTAAATTTATTTAGAAATATTTTAATGAATTTTTTATTTATGAAATGTGATATTTAAAATTATGAATTTTGTATTGTTCCGTTGTAAGTTTTTAACTAGTATGTAAAAAGCCTTTAAAAATCTTTTCATACAAGTCAAATAGTTTGCCCCGAATTGTCAAACTATTTGGCCATTCATCCATTTTAATATAAAGAATTAGTCAATTAAATAATAGATAGATAGTAAAGGTCACTATTTTTTTTTTTTTTCAAATTGTAGAAAAAATCATGTTTCCTTTGAAAATGATGATTTTTTTCTTTTTGTGATAAAAAAATTAGTATTTTAAATGAATTTTATATGAGACGAGTAATGGAATGAAAACCATGTTCTCCGTACAAAAGCAATCACCCTCTCTCCATCCCCCTCGCCCCGCCCCCATCTAGGGCAACGTCGCCCCATTTGAGGCGATGCTCGATACTTCGGGTATAACTGATTTTGGCCATCCCTAAAATTAACATCCTTTATAAAGCTTTGACTATTCCCGCAACGCCTAATGGGCCCCAACCAGAAAATGAATCTAGCCAAGATTTAGCGTTTTTGAATGGTTCGGACATCATGTAAACATGCCTTAATAATCATACGAGAGGATCATTCTCACTTTTTTTTTACACGTAATATTGGATTTGTTTGGCTTCAAATTATTTAGCATTTGTTTGACAATCATTTTTTCATTTTTTTTTAATACTCATTTTCAATCTTACATTCTCAAAATAGAATATTATTTACATAAATTCAATTTTTTTTTTTAAACCACACATCTCCAAAAATTTATTATTCAAAAACTTATTCTCGTAAAAAATGATTATCAAACAGGGGCTTAAAACAAATGGTTCGATTTGGTTTTGGGGTTTGAAAATCGAACCAATCCAATTCATGTCCTTCCCCTACTTGCTAGTTGGAGGTAGGGTTGAACACAACTCGATCGGTTTGGGAAAAAAAATTCAAGTAAAACCAAATTATTTCATTTCGCAAACAAAATTATTACAAGATTCAACACTATGATTTAAATTTGCAAATTCATTTTTTTCTATTTTTTTTTTCAGCCCTAGTTGGAAGCTATGTTGTTAAAGAATTGTTGCTCAATCAAATCCCTTGATTAACAAAAACTACTTTCTAAAGGGTTTCTTGTTACAAAGTGATAGGCTTGTGAATGGATGTATTCCAACTTGAAACCGATATGTCATCTTGATTATCTTCATACGTATTAATCTTACCTTCATATTTTTTATGTCCACTGAAATTTAATTTTAATGTAACATTTGGAATACTTCTTTAGGTTGATCTGCACTCAACATTCATAATTTTCATATTTGATACGTTAAATTAATTTTCATATTTTTGTATGTTTCTATTGAGTTTAATATATCAATATGCCGAAATTTACCTTAAAGATTGACATCCTGGGTACTATCCAAACTTATTCCGTTGGGCTAATAAGTCGTCCGGGTATTCACGTGTATATGATACATTATGGTTTTCCAAAAGAAATTCACAAATTCCTAAGTTGAAAGACAGAAGTTCAGGGCCTGTTTGGGTCAGATTAAAAATCTGATTTTAATCTAAGTCAAAGTCAAACAATCAATACTAACCACATCTTTCATGGGTCCCACATATTTTCAACTACACATTTTAAAAACTTCTATCACAATCCACTAAAAATCTAATTTTAATCCCCACCAAACACGCTCTCAATATGATATGACTGCATTCTTGCTTACAAAAACTAAAGAGAAAAACCCTTTTTTTTTTTTTTTTCGGCAACTTTGAAATATTAAGAAACAGAGTTTGCATTACATTAACAACGTTACCAGAATTAAATCCACGCGGGGCACTCTTCAATCTTACCACATTACAAAAATAGACACGGTTATAAATAGAAAAATCCGTATAAACTTCATAGTCATAGTCATTTATAAGATACGACTAATAATATTTGCAATTCCGCGGACCAATCGAAGCATTAGCACACTCCATTAGTCTTCTTCTTGTCAGCAACAAATTTCATCCAAGCTGTAGTGATCTCCCTTTGTACCTCAATGGCACTTTTCTTCACCACGACACCATTCTTAGCATGCTCTTCCATGGCAGCCATTTTCTCAGTAACTCTAGCTGTAAGCGTATCAAGATCATGTAAAACTTTTTCAATGTCCATGACAAGGCGCTCGGCTAAAGTTCTTGAAAAATCTTCGCGAATGACAACCCGTAGAACTGTTACATGTTGTGCGTCCGGTGGCATGGTATAGGCCGGGACGATCCACCCAAAGCGACGTAGCATGTCAGACACCTCGAACTCGGTGTGATGGCTATTGTCCTTGAGAGAGAATGCCACCAGTGGGACTCCATTGTCCTTTGATACAATGTTAAAGCGTCCTGTTTTCTCCAGGCCGGCCTTGAGTACCATTGCATTTCCTTGACAATTTTCCATGATGTTCTTGTACCCCTGATCAATCAACACCTTAATCAATAATTGAACTGAGATAATTGAGTTGAATCAAGAATTTATTGATTTTCTTTCATTTAATTACCTCATAACCCAAGCGAATGAGTTGATAGTATTGAGCAATTACTTGACTAGAACCTGCAACATAAAAAGGGTATACAATTTAGTATCCCTCAAATTATTTTGACGTAAAGCATTAGATCATGTTCGGTAGACAGTATTGAACAACGCTATTCAATCCCTTCCAAGCCAATGTGCCATAATTTTTTGGTCGGGCTTAATATTTTGTTTGAAAATTAT
Source organism: Fraxinus quadrangulata (assembly GCA_903798255.1). Taxonomy (NCBI): domain Eukaryota; kingdom Viridiplantae; phylum Streptophyta; class Magnoliopsida; order Lamiales; family Oleaceae; genus Fraxinus; species Fraxinus quadrangulata. The sequence goes on from CAIGRB010119226.1 coordinate 50,187, forward strand.
TGCGTCGGTTTTTGTTTCTTATACCTTTAGAAAAGTTGAGTGTGAAAGTGGGTTGATCAGCTCCAAGGTAGTTAATGTGGAAGATGAGTTCTTCAGGCAAGTCCTCCTTGTTCCTCCAAATTACCCATCCAATCCCTGCATACACAAGTCCATACTTGTGCCCACTCACATTAATACTCTTCACCAATGGCAACCTGAAATCCCATTCAAGTTCCGGGTATAGAAATGGTGCAATGAACCCACCACTTGCTGCATCCACATGAATTGGAGTGTCCCACCTGCACACAATTATTAATTAAGCCCTGGCTCATCAAAGACTTTACACTTGAGATTTTCATAAATAAGTGACGATGAGGCTTGAACCCTAATTTGAGAAAGATGCGTACCCAGTTTCCTGATTCTTTTTCACCAAAAGGTCGTTCAAGGTCTTAACATCTTCAAATTCTCCGTTAAGAGTAGAGCCCAAGATTGCAGCAACACAAATTGTGTTCTCATCCACCATTTCCACAGCTTTCTCAGGGTCCATTACATAGTAGCCATCACTCAGCTTAACCTCCTTCAGCTCCACTTCAAAATACCTAGCAAATTTTTCCCAACAAACCTGTGCAAAGGCCAATTTAAATAAATGCACGACCAATTAATATTCCAACTTAATTAACATTTATATATATATTTGTACATACCTGAACATTGGCACCAGTGACAATGTTAGGCTTGTCACAGGGTTTACCGAGGGCTTTCATTTTGTTTTGCCATTTTCTCTTGAATGCTAAGCCTGCAAGCATAATGGCTTCAGATGATCCTACTGTTCCAACTCCGACTGCTGTCTCCCCGTCTCCCAGTGGCGCATTAAAAAGATGTGCGATCATGTTAACGCAACGATTCTGCAAGTGATACGAGCGGTATTTGATGGTCAATTAATAACATGTTTGATAAATTGTAATGAAAATATTTTGTGCGATTAAAAGAAAGGTCTACAATTGTATTTGTTTTTTAATTTATAATCATGGCCTATGAATTAAATTACTAAATGACAATTCTCTTTCCTGAAAAAGAACACAATTAATCAATGTTTGGCATCGCTAAAAAGTCCGATTAAAATTTAAGTTAAAGTCAATAATTTATTTTAATCGTACATTTTGTAGGATTCACAATTTTTCAATAACACATTTCATTCATTATTATCACAATTTACTAAAAATTTAATTTTAATCTCCACCAAACATAAGCTTATTACATGAAGTCCAAGGTGGTCAAAACTATTACTTGGACATATATGGTCAAGTTCAAAACATTTGACAGTTACGTAAAACGGTTGAATTTTTCATATATTCTAGAGCCCTGCTATTTGAATAGTGCCACGTAGGCCATGGTCAAGTAAGAATTTTCTTTTTTCTACGTTAAAAAAAAAAAAGACCAAGTCCTCGTTCAATTTTATTAAAAATTAGATTTTTATTAATTTTTTTATAATAACTAATGAAATGTGTGGTTAAAAAATTGATAAAAGTTATGAATCTCATTAAATATATATGATTAAAATTAATTGTCGATTTTGATTTAAATTTTCTCAGTTAAATCAAATAGACTAAAATTTCTATTTCATTAAATTGAAATACACAAATAAATATTTTTTGTGTATTTTTTGTTTCTTTTATTTCTTGGCATAAAGTCAAAATACTAAAATCTTTGGGATGCTTTTTGACGGTCGGTCTTGACACCTGACACGTCGCCGCAAACAACGGCTTGAAGTTGGGCATAGATTAATCCCATTTTTCATATTATAATCAATAAATTTATTGAAATTTAGGCATGTGGGCCTGTGGCTAAGTATAACTTAAAATTTATTGAAATTTAGGCATGTGGGCCTGTGGCTAAGTTTAACTTATTTTAAAGTGATTTTTTATTTAGGATATTTTTCTTAATAATAACTAAAACAAACAATTATTTTAAAGTCAAATCATGAATTTAGAAGCAAACATCACGTCTAAGTAGGGTCGAGTATCAGCCAATCGCAATGAAAACAAGAACAAAATGGATATTCTACCTACTAAGCCAAACATTTCTTGTGTAATGATGGAACTAAATTGGACCAAATTCATCCGCTAATAATTTTGGTCTATTTGTTTTCAAGCGTTAGGAAAAAAAAATGTATAAAGTACAAATTGTTATGTAAATTTTTGGATTCGTTTTCAATTTTTTTGTTACATGCCACAAAAAGTGTTGGTTGTTACAAAAAGTAATACGATAATTAATTGAATTTAAGTTCTTTAACTGAAATTAAGAATCAAATTAGAACCGCGTAATTCAATTTTGATGCACAGTCCTGAACCGAATTGATTCGATTTGATGCCCATCTCTTAAAATGTGAGTGGAGGGTCAATTACCAACTATGGTATATATTCTACCTTGGCCCCACCACAAAAATTAAAGTAATTATATTGATTGTGGGGTTTGTTTGAACTTTGATAAAGTTTTTCACCGATAAAGAATATTAATGAAATGTATGATTAAAAAATTGATAAAAATTTTGGATCATATAAAATATATTGTTAAAATTAATTATTAAATTTGACTTCAAATTTTAACAACTTATTAAGCTATCCCCCCGAAAGGAAATTTAGAACCATTTTCGTCAAATTAATACTATTCATAGACATGGACCACTATAGACAATTTATGTGGCGCTCCACATTACTTTTTGAAAATGCACAACATCCTACTTAGCACTAAATTTTAATATAAACCAAAAAAATAAAAAATCAATTTGACAAATTTTGCTATTTGTACGAAAAAAAAAAAAACAAAAGAGGTGACCGAAATTATGCGGAGAGAAAATATTGAATGAAAACCATGTTTTAAACTGACAAATAATAGAGTGTTATGCGACATTATGTAAGGCATTAATTGTCCATGTAAAACGCCACATAAATTGTCTATGATAATTAATTGATATGAAAAGCATTATTCTTTTCTTCACATCTGCGTTAGATTATTGTATTTGAAGCCTATTAACAAATATGCACTATCATCTCTTGCTTTATGCGAAAGAAACTACTTTACATAAAAATATACAATCTCCCACCATTACAAGGGAAAAAATAATCCTAGATACTATACCACTTGTGGGACAATTTCTAAAAACTAATGCAAAGGACATGAAGTCTAATAATTTTGTGTTTGTTCATTGAATCTGCAGGTCACTAATTTGCAAACGTCAATCTCGGTTATTACAAAACCACTTTTTCAGTATTATGTTATGAATATATTAAGTAGATCGATCGGCTTATAAGAAAAGTGTATATAATATTCTAATGTATTTTCAGGCTTATCCGAGAAATATGCGACCCAATTAATGTTATGTTGCACGATCTCTCGATAACTAGATCGTGCGTAGATTAGGTTTAAGAGACTTATATATAATTCTCAATATCTTATTTTCAGAGGCACTGTTATGCTCTCGAATTGACTATTGAAAAGGAAGGTATGTTTGAGTTGGGAAGAAGATTTGTATAAAGAAGTGAGTGATTATCGACCTTTGAAAAGTACAATGGTTTCTTAATGTTAAATTATTTTTAAACTATGAAACTTGTTCAGAAATGTCAGTTAAATATATGTAAATGACTTGCCTGAAGCTCAGTGGTGACAGGGTACTCATCCATGTCGACATAGTTCTTGTTAATGGAAGCCATGATAAGCTTGTCACACTCCGGTTCCATCCATGTTGTAACAAATGAGGCTAGATTCAGCCTAGGGTTTCCGTCCAACATAAGTTCATCGTTGATGATTTGGTACGCTGCTTCCTTAGGAATCGAATTTTCAGGAACCTTGAACCTATATTCATATATTAGATTCAAATATATGGTTCAGCGTATCCAGATAAACATAAGAAACAAATAGAAGAATATATATAAAGAGCTTAAAATTACCTTGGAAGAGAATCCCGAACATATCGAGAAGCGAATGTCGAGTGGATCGACTCGTCGGATTGGGAGGATGCCTTGGATAGAACCATGATAGTATTGTTGTGAAGGACCAAGTTAGTTCAGAAGAAGATGCAGAAATGGGAAGAAATATAAGAGACTTTATGTTGGGCAAATGTTTAGACCAAGTAGTTGTGCATATATAGAGCGAGAAGGTATAAAAATGCTGTAGAAATAAATAATTGATATTAGGATAATAAAAAAAATTATATGAATGGGAACATAGGCGAGTAGGTTCTTTTCTAATAGGAGCGTTAGATTGCCGCCATCCCCGGCAACACATTCAAACTTAGTGCTTGTCCAATACAATGGACTGACGCGTAAAGAAATAAAATAAATTCGACGAATTAATGTAAGCGAAAGTGAAATAATTTTTTTTTTCCTTTTTAATAATAATGAGATGTCTTGAATATCATATATGACTTGACCAAATTGTATGGAGTTTTTATAAAATTTTTTGAAAATTCAGAAACAAGTGTGTTGATTTTTTTTCTCATAATCATAAGACTTTTGGTCTATATTGAACCAATTAGTCTTGTATTTTCTGCATTTTTGGTAAGTCCTTAAAAAAAAATAATAATAAAATAAAATAAAATTTGAGGCCTGTATTTCAAATAAAATCTTTAAAATCAAATTTTTTTTTTTTTTTTTACATTAACATATTCAATTACAATTCTTCCAATAATATTAAATTTGTGCCCGTGCCTATAACCTTTCACAATATCCATAAAAAACAAAGAAGCAAAATCATTCTTCAGAAAATCTAATATCAAAAATCCACATCGAACATGCTTTAAATCTAAAGTCGTATATGTTTAATCAACTCTGAGGTTGGACCTTTTTTTAAGAAATTATTTTACATCTTCTCCTGGGAAAATAACAAAAAAAAAATAAAAATGGCATCATTAAAGTGTGTTGTTTGAATGTGAGCCGAGTTAGAAGATGGAATTTTATTTTTCAATGGTAGCACTACATTCAAGTTCCTATTAAAATTCTGCGCGTGGGAAAAATATTCTTCTTTTTGAATTTTGTTAGAAAATAAAAGTCTATCTCATTAATTAATGCTAATATCTCGAAACTTTATCTGCAATTTACACGTCATTTTCAATCTACAGCTATTATTGAAGGAAATTGAAGATATGAAATAACTTTTTGGTGCATGAATTTTTGAGTTTTGTTATACACACGAAAACAAGTATAAAATATAAAAAACGGAGATAAGAAGATAAAACCGAAGAAGAAAACTCGTACGTATGGTTTAGAAAAATTAGTCTAAGTATAAAATCAAGTTGGTCGAGTTCTTTTTTAGCAAAATACTTGATATTCTTCGTTTTAATAAGTGGAAAGAAAAAGAAATACTTAAAATTATAAGCCAAAATAAATTTAAGTATTGATATTTTATGGGGCGAAAATGAAATGTCCCAATCAAAACGAAATTTAGACCACTTGTGTACTTGATCAAAGAGTCTTTTGAGTTCCATATGCACAGCAGGTAAAGGTAGCTTTCAATGACCTGTTGCAATTTAAGATGCAATGTCCTCCTTTTCAAGATTATTAAAAGTGGCCATGTTGGAAATGTATTTGGCTAGTTCAGCTAACACGTCACAAATAGATTGGACCGTCAAGTCCGTGGAAATAATATTCGAATCTAAGCCCCTGTTTGGCCCCCATTTTAGAGGGTTGAAAATTTTTAAAATATTGATTGATGGGAGAATGCTTGATGCAAAAGTTTTAAATTTATGTGTAATATTATTTTATTTGATAAATGTGTGGTTAAGATGAAGAGAAAGAAAAAATTAATGTAATGGAATGATATTTAATGACGCTCAAACTGGGGCTAATTATCTTCCTCTCCTCTATTGTATAAAATCAATACACTATATGGTATGAGTTTAAATTGTATTAATTTCATGAATTAAGAAAAAATTAGATCAATTTAAATATGTAAATTTTCTACAAGTAAATATGAATTAAAACTTTCACTGCTTCGTTTTCCTCGGATGTGACAGTTTTCATGGAATTCGTTATAATCGAATAGGACGTTTGGGTAAAGTCTATAAAAATTAAAAAGGCTAGTGACTGCTACTGCAATTTTTTCAATTAATCTGTAAATTAGAGAGAGAATAAGTGAGGAGAAATTAATGATGTGACAAAGTTGGAATATAAACAATGACGGATTAGAAAGAGGCTCAATTAGAGAGAGAATAAGTGGGGAGAAATTGATGCAAATAGAGAAAAAAAAAAAATTAAGAGATGGATATAATTCTTCAAGCAATGATGAAATTTTGGGTTTATTTTATAGAATTTCCCAAATGAAATAAGAGGGTAAATTCCTTTATGGACCCCAACCTTTTCGTCTCTGTCACGCAATGTCCTCGTTTGGGACCACTTTATTGTAACTCGATAGAGATAGTCTATTTAGATGGCAAAATGACATGTATCGATAAATTTTAACTCCTTGAAACAAATTTTGTTCCGTATACAAGTGCCAAAAAATTATTTGACGTCTTTCTCCCAAAATACAACACTTCTTTCAAAATCTTTAGTGAATTATACTATCTTGTCAGTCGAATCAAAGTACTAACAGTGTTCTTCTTGAACTGAATGGACTCGAACTTAGATATGCTTGGATGAAATTTATTTTTGAAAAGAATTCGAACGGAATTATTTCAGTAAAATAAAAGAAACAAAATTTTATTTAAAGGAATGAGAGAATTAGAAATCAATTGATGTTTAATTGATTTGGTTTAGGATGTATGGAAGGAGGAGTCACAATTTATAGATTTCGAGTGGTTCAAGTGAATGGGTGCACCAATTGGCCGAATCAATTTGAGCCCTTAGATCACACCAATTCAAATTGCACCACTTCACGATGGTCCATGACTCTTCATCTTACACTCATTGCATAGGAACGAACGCGTCCAGTCATCACACCTCTAGCCATGCAAGCGCCACATGGATGCCAACCCACCAAGCCACATGCCTGCTATGTCGTCGAACCACCGTTCCAATTTCGAAAACTTTAAGCCCCCTAGCTCATCGCGACGATTCCTCTTGCAAAGTACGCCTCTAAAGTGCCTAATACGACCTTTGTAACGTGTGTGGGCTGGGGTTGGGGGCCACGAGACTCGAGTCCCTAAATTTGAGTTGGGGTGCAGGGGGCTAGCTAAAGATAGCCTTAAAGAACTAGTGGAAAGTATGGCTACCCATGGTGTAGGTAGATTAGTATTATTAAATTACTAACTCTAAAGGTGTTCCAGAATATAAATGAGTACAACATTTGTAATTGTTAATGTGGGATTCAATACCATCACTTTTCCACTAAAAAAATCTAATGGGCTTTTAATCGAACACTTTCCAATTCACCATTAATTTCAATAGCCACGCTACATTCAATAGTCCAATTTAATATTTTGATCCAAAAATTGACCCAATTAACTTTCCAACAATCTTCCAAATGAATGGAAGAAATCGTCAATGATCTGGAAAGAGAAGGAGTATTATCGAAAGATAATGCACCAAGTCTGATCGCTTTTGCTTTAAACATTTCTTGGTAATAATAATGCATCAAGTAGATAGCTTTTGCATTGTCAATCGTTATTGTAAACCTAGATAGTAGATCAAAATATATCACACATTATCTCTCACATCAAAATTTGATTCTCTGGTCCTGAACTCCTTTGGATTCTACAAGTGCGTTGCAGAATTTTTCTAAGTAAAATTCTCATTTAAATCGATCAAGTTAGCACTCACATAGGTGATGTTCTATAAAGAGTACCATACAGTACTTCGCTTGTGCTGTTCACAAGATATAGTAATCATTAAATCATAACTTATCTTAATCAATCTTTTATAGATATCACTTATTTGCATTATAGAATTGAGGAGTTAAAACTCCGAATTACTTCTCTTCGAGTCATTCGTAACCGATTTTTCTATTGAACCTAGTCTACGGAATCTCTAGTCGTAGGTTTGGCTTCCATTAAGTTGACCTATTATAAAGGCTTTAAATCCATTTTCCTTGATACACAATCTGATCTCTCTTTAGATAACTATTTTGTAAATGAATTCGTTAAGTTATCCTTTGATCTAACAAAATAAATTGATATTGTTCCATTTGAGAGTAACAATGGAACGGTATTATGTTTATGTGTGTGTGTGTGTGTGTGTGTGTGTGTGTGTGTATATATATATATATATTATATTGCCTTATCGTCGTACAAAAATCTTCTACTATAGTATAGTTGATTATCACAATGAACAAATATAGCGGCATAGACTTTATCCATATCGCAATATTTCCTACGAAATATCTTAACCATTCATCCTCTTCTCCTACTTCGTCTAAACCAGTAAAACTCGAATCCCATAGTAAATCGAGCTATACACGTTTGTTTAGAAGATATTCAAAAAATACACTACCTTCGAGAGTAAATGGTTAGCAACTAGTAGACTTAAATTCAACTGTACCTAATATTCAGTTGACATCAATGTATCCTTCAGCTACTAGAAGAATACTCGTGTATTGCTTGTATATTGACTTAGCTTACTTACCGAGTATGCTATATCTGACCATGTACAATTCATTAAATGCAATTATGTTTCATTATGAAAATATTCTAATTGTTGTTTACAATTTTCGATATTCTTTTAAATAACTACATGAGGAGGAAATGGATTGTTAGACTTGTTAATACCATAGATCTTAAACTTCTCAATCACTTTATTTACATAATGTGTTTGAAACAAGGTTATCCCATGAAGTGTTTTAGAAATTTCAATTCCCAAAATCAAGTCTGCTTCCCCAATATCTTTCATATCAAAGTTATTCGTGAACATTTTCTTTGCCATATTTAACTTTTCTATCAATCCATAATATGAGCATATCATTCACATATCGACAAACCAAATGCATACTTCTCTAAATTTCTTTTGAGTAAGCACATTTATCATTGTCATTTATGGTGAGTCAATTTTTAATAATGATATTGTCAAAAATTGTGTCGTTGTTTAAGAGCTTGCTTCAATCCGTATAAGGATTTACCAAATCTACAAACTTTGTATTCTTGTCCTTTTACTTTGAAGTTTTCTGATTGTTTGAAATAAACTTCCTCGTTTAACTCATCATTTAAAAATGCAGTATTGACATAAATCTGATATATTTGCGATTTGTACAAGCACCATTTAACCCTTGGGCTCACATCAACTCACATAAATATAAATTCCCGTGTTTTAAACTTTTTACTCCATGCATATACAAGGCATAAAATGGTCCCATGAGGACACCAGCAATTTAACCCTTTGGCTAATGCACACTGAAAACTCAAATATAAACTTTTCTATAAATATTTACTTAACCTAAGTACTCTAATATCCTCTAATTATTTGTAATTTTCTTGTTTGCACGCTCAATTCGATAACTTTATTTGTTTCTATAATTCAAAGGTGATTTATGTGGATAAATGGGATGATCTGGTGGAGGACTATGACTAGTGTGTTTATATGCATACAGAGGACGAAGCAAAGATTTAAAGAGAACAAAAGGCAACTTAAAAACTCATGAGATGCATCATTAATTCATTTGCTTTGTCCACAAAATTGAAACCAAAAGGAAACCAGAAAAGAAAAACAATACAAGATTGCAAATGATAAAATTATAAGTTTTGGATAATAAAAGATTGCAAATGTAAACATTGTGCTTGCCTCAGTAGCTATTCTACATTTGCCATTTCACAGTTAAAAATGGATGGGCAGTATCAAAATGAAGATTAAATCATTAAAGAAGTAATAGTCCTGAACAGGAAGATCCTATCCTCTCGAACTTTCCGTGACCCCATTATTTCTTGGCATATCCCAGACCACCAGAAAATTTTCGTTCGAGACATTCCAGACCTGGTATCAGAGAAGCGCAAACAGTATAATTTTATGAATTGGGAAATAGAATAAATAAATTAGAATTGTCAAACTTGATGCAGATATCATACGCTATTGCTTAGCAAGAAAGTTTAGCTTTGAGCTCATTTGCCACAGAATCGATAAACTCTTCAGTGTTCAAATACTTGTCTCGACCTAGCCTGTAACATTATAAAGGAGCGCACAATGATAAGTAGAACGAGATACTTTATTCCACTTGTTCAAGAAAAAAATAGGACTCCAGGACTATTGACTGAGAAAATGATGCGATGGTCACTCACTTGGATCCATGGATGAGAAGGGCAAGATCCTTGGTCATCTTTCCAGACTCCACTACACCAATACAAGCTGCTTCTAGTTTCTCAGAAAAATCCAAGAGCTTAGCATTATCATCCAATTTTGCCCTAAACATTTTGCTTGCTTGTTAATTATTTTTTCTTATTCATGGAAAAAGGAAATCATCGAATTGTGCAGTGCAAAAGGATATTTAAAAATAATGCATTTTATTATAGCAAATTGTTAGACTCAACAAAATTCATTTACCTGTGTGCAAGCCCCCGAGTCCAAGCAAAGATTGAAGCAATACTGTTTGTGCTGGTTTCACCTCCTTTTTGGTGAACTCTATAGTGGCGTGTGACAGTTCCATGGGCTGCTTCAGCTTCAATGGTCTTTCCATCAGGGCACACCTAATAAAATTCATAAATATATTTTATTCTTAACTGAAGATGCGTAGGAATTTAAAGTTGAATTTATCAAGAGATCAATGCACTTTGACGATGCTAGAAAGAGTAAAATTGTGAGGTAGGATTACAAAAAAAAAAAAAAAAAAAGACTAAAAAAACATAAACATCGATAAAAAATAGCATGGAAACAAAACTGCAAAGTAACAAAGATGATAAAAGAACACAAGGAAATATAAAATTAAGATAGAAATCGTTGAAGAAAACCGAACATACCAAGACTGATGTCATTAGCCCAAGAGATCCGAAACCTGCGAAAACACAACAAAATATTTGAGGTTGTAATAGCTACCCAAGTTAAAAATGAAGTACATGCTCAATAATTTACTATTCTATTCATACTCTATGATATAAGTAGAGCATAATATGATATTTGCCCGATAGATGTAACTTCGAGATTCTACAAGTTTGTCACTCATACCTTGAGCTAAGAAATCACTCTGAACATCCCCATCATAGTTCTTGCAAGCCCAAACGTATTCTCCTTCACTCTTTAAAGCATATGCAACCATATCATCAATCAGACGGTGCTCATACCTAATATTTAATAATAGAATTACAGCAATCAGTGACATTTGAAATATTCTGTAAAACCAGAATGGCTGAGATCAAAGGTAGAGCAACTCACCATATTCCTGCTTCCTCAAACTTGGATTTCCAGTTTGATTCATAAACTTCTTGGAAAATGTCCTTGAATCTTCACAATATCCCACCGAAGAAAGAAAAATAAAATGATTAATACATTTAAATTGAAGAATACATGATAAAACACATGTAAAATAACTTTTGCTAAAACAAAAATGCCACTATATGTTCAGGAAGTATAACGCCAACACAGACAAAGGAATTTGAAAGCATTTTAAGCATAAAAGGTTGAACAAGTTATTCAATTCAAAGGAAGCACACTTCATACCTTCCATCATATTTCTTCAGAATGGTATTCTTTGTACTAAGATACAATGGCCATTTCTTCTGGTATGCAGTGTTCATTGAAGATTCAGCAAAGGAACGAATGGACTGTGTTGCACAAGCATCCAAAAAGTATTTTAGTGTCCAGAAATTAAATATTCTGATGCCAAAACTCTATAAATTTTGAAATATCATACCTCATCAGTGTTGTACATGGAGAGAGCAACCCCACCCTCACCAGTAAAGTTGAAGACCTCTATTTCTGTCTTTTCATCTTTCCCTTCTGGAACTGCATAGAACACAATTCATTATAAAAATATTTGTCGAAAACTTCGTAGAAACAGATATGATCATATAAATAGAAAATGACACATATCCAGGATAAAATATAATAATCAAATTACTCTTTGCTTGTCAAGAATAGAAGTAAAAATTTGAGGTGTTAGATATCTATCCAAGAGGTAAAAAGAATAAAAGTGCAATACCAAACACCAATTTTAGCTTTCCAGCTCCCTTAATAACTGTATCGGTTGCTCGGTATTGATCTCCAAAAGCATGCCTTCCAATGCAAATTGGCTTTGTCCATCCTGAATGCAACAGTAAATAGTTTATGTATTATTCCATAACCTAAGCCCCTCTTTGACAATTATTATTTTTTGAACTCTTTTTTTACATACTCATTTTCAACTACATATTCACATAATAAAATATTTCGCAAGTAAACCCAAAACTTTTCTCTAGTTTTAACCACACATTCTCCTAAAAATTACTATTCAAAACATTATTTTTCAAAATTAGTGGTTGTCAAAAGGTGGCTAAGGAAAGAGTGAACAGCAACCCAAAAAGAAAATGGAAATGATCAAGTAAAATCAGAAATAAAATGGAATAGTTACTACCTGGGACCAGTCGAGGAACATTTTTGCAGAGAATTGGTTCTCTAAAGACTGTGCCTGCAGGGAAAGAAGATTATGATGAGCCACTAAGATTTGGATCACAATGCTTACAAAATGATAGTAGATGGGATACAATCCATTACCATTCAAAATGTTCCTAATTGTCCCATTTGGACTCTTCCACATCTGCTTCAAACCAAACTCCTTAACACGAGCTTCATCTGTACATACAAAAACTTGTAGCGTGATAATCTCACTCATAATTTAAAGATAAAATTATATAAAGATCCACAGCATAGCATCAAACAATTTAAGCTGAGTCAAGCCTACCAGGAGTGATGGTGGCACATTTAATTGCTACATTGTACCTACAATTTTAACATACAAAATTACCATCAACCGAGAAGAAGAACGAATACATATTTACAAGAACTGTGATAGAGAACTCATAGACGTTGGATATTTTGTTTATCTACTGCAAATATTATGAAGAAAATTAAAAAAATAAAGACATCAACGTCCTATTATTAAAAGTTCAATATTTATGGAGAACAGAAGATGTCATACTTAAGAGTAGCTTCTGCACTTTCAATAGTTACTTTGTCATCTGTAGCATCCCGGTGGGGAAGCCCGAGGTCATAGTACTTTATATCCAACTCCACAAAAGGCAAGATCAGCTGCAACATTACAAAAAAACACACTCAGCCAGTGAGGCAGTCAGTCGAACATATAAATATACACCCATATAGGATTATATATAGTTTTCATTAAAATTATAGAAAAAAGATTAACAGGGAAATTATATTACCTTGTCCTTGATAAATTGCCAGATGACCCGTGTCATCTCATCTCCTGCATCACAGATTAATTTAAAAAAGCCAACTACTAATATAAGGAAATGATCATAATAAAGCATATCATTCATTAAGGTTACTTCTATTAAATTCCAGGAAGATCAAAATCAATTATATAAAACAATCTGTTTTAAATTTTATTTTTAAAATAGTATATTGAAAAATCAGATATTTATGTGAAACAGATAAGATTCTGATATTTATGCAAAAAACATGTCCCATGTTCTCACAAGAAAGAAACATGGGCCCAGCAACTTCTACAGGCAAATCCAGAAAGAAAAAAAAAACACTTTGGGACTACAAAATGAGAGATCTTGATTCTTCAATGCAGAACATCTCATAAAGACAGATCTATAGTCAACTCATATACACACAAGGCTAATCAGGAAAAAATCACCAGACCCAGATCTGCATAAGGTATATAAATCTATGATCAGAAAATCGAAATAGAAAGAGAGATCTGAATCTAACCGTCCATCTCAACGATGGGGTTGGCCACCTTGATCTTTTCAAATGCCATTTTTTCTCTTTACAAATCAAACTGAAGAGTTCCTTCTGGAAAAAAAAAAAAAAAAGAAACAATGCAATGAGATGAAAAAAATCAAAGAAAAATCTTGGCCGGAGAGAGAGACAGTTTGTGAGTTAGAGTTACTGAGAAATACGCAAAGCCGGCGTCGTGTGGAGGTGGGCTGCAGACTAGAGAGGAATGAGAAAACGCAGCTTAAATATTGTCGTAGGCGAAAATAATAAAAGAATAATACTGTTTATGCAGGATAATGTAAAAGGCATATTTAAGTCGGGTTAAAATTTGATTTTAATTTAAATTAAAAGTTAAACAATTAATATTAATCTCATTTTTCATGGGTCTCACCTCTTTTCAATTATACATTTCAAAAATTTCTATCACAATTCACTAAAAATCTAATTTTAATCTTCACCAAACACTCTCTAAAATTGTACGATTTAGTTTTCACAAGAGACAAGAGATGAGAGAGAAAGAAAGAAAGAAATACATGAAATAATGAATTGTCACACTATAAATGTTCTATTATCATGATTCATGATGATAATAATATTACTCATAATAAAATATCATTATTTTGTTCTGATATTTTAAGCCTAATAAATTATTATTATAGATTGATGAAAGATGTGTAATTAAAAAGGAAGAATTTTTTTTTTTTGAATTGTGTATAATATTATTTTATTGAAAAATATGTGATTGAAAAAAAGAAAAAAAATGCATTTAAAAAAAAAGAATCAAAACCACCTTTTTTTTTTAATAATTTATTTCAGAAGCTAATTCCGCTAAATGAACCATAAGAAGCATGTTTGATTAAGCTTAAAAGTGAGCTGAGGTTAATTTTATATCCAGTAATTTTTTAACATGTATGAAAAATTACTGGTTTCACATATTATACAGGATGAGCTAACCAATTTTAAACAAATAATTTTGAATAATGTTATTTAGTACCAATGGTGGTAGAATACCAATTTATATAATGATATGTGATATGTTCAATTAAGGGTGAAATTATGTATTAATGGAATCTGTAATTTAATGTCACTAGTGCTACCACTTAGATTAGTATTAAAAATCAGTGGTGTTAAATAATATTATTCAATAATTTTACTTTGTTTCATACTGTGTCAAATCAACAATTTTAGAAATTTAGAAATTTATGTCCTAATTTTAAGGGTCACTAAATTTTATTTGTCACAAAAAATCCTTTATTAAATTAACTCAATCTATTCAACTTCATTAATAATACAATATTGGCATGACACAATGAACTGACTAAAAAAATTATAAAGAAAATAAAATTCGATCATTCACTAAAAAAATTGTCATTAGTTGAATGACCACAAAATTATACAATTATTATTGAGAGAGAGTAAAAAGTTAATCCAGTGAGACAGTAAATTAATTGGTAAATTTCATTGAATTTGTCTATTTGTACACTAAATTTAACCAAGTTCGACAACTTGGTATATATTTTCCTCACAACGGGGGAGACCTAATTTGACAGCCCCCTCATGATAGGAGGGCTCGCTTTCAAAAAATAAAAATAAAAGCAAGTCCCCAATTGCGAGGAGGCTGTCAAACTAGGTGTACACTTTTGAATGTACACAAGCATAACTCAATTTCATTTGTATGCTCTTTGATTGATATTAGGCCCTGTTTGATATTTTCAATTTTTCATGGAATTTGGAAATTGTTTTTCATTTTTTACATTATTTGATAGAAAGAAATTTCCTTGGAATTGATTTTCCACCCTATTCCCCACATTACCCATTCTTCCATGTTTTCCTCGAATTGGTTTTCCCACCATTTTTTGTGGGAAAATGGTTATATATATATATATATGTTATTTTTTTTAGCAATTGAATTTTTTTTTATTCTCAATTGTAACAAATTTTATCTCTTTAATGAAAAATTATACTAATAGAACATAATTAATTGATAATTCTCAGGAAAATAATTCTAGACAATTCAATTTTCTAGAATTAATTTTCTTTCTACCCAAATTTCACTTTTACAATCAAACGAACCCTTAATGTTGACATGACAAGTGTTGGCAATTGTTAATTAGGTGAAAAAATTTAAACTCTTCAATAGTGTGTTGCAACGTGGTACAATGTAAAATTCAATGTAAAAAATGATGTATATAGTATGATCGAAAATAATTATAATAAAGAATTCAAAATAGCAACTATTTTTTATTTTTATTTTTTTTAAATGGATGAATTCTTTTATAATTATGATTTATTGATTTTAGGTGAAATAAAGGAAGGGACATTCTTACACAAATATATATTTCATAGCATCTCACCTAACCCAATACTTGACATTTTTATCAGCCTAGTGGGAAGTGGGGACAACTATGACTTGTCTTGGCATAATTGATTGCAAATTTGGGGGGGAAAAAACACCACGATGAAATGAATTATATGTATTCAATTCAGACTTTTAAATATTTACTAGTAAAATGTACATGCAAAACATGTGACATGACGTGGTTGACTATATAATAACGTAAATATAGAAAAAATTTATTTTATTGAAAGACATTTCATCTACAAAGATAAAATATAAAATAATATTGTCATAAGTAAACAAAGAGTGATTTATCAAGCTTGATTTCATATCCCATCGAAGTTAAGTTATAAGATAGAAAATGTAGAAATAACATAAAACGAAGCTGTTCAAAAATGTGCAAATCGAACTTTAGCAATGATGTTGTCTGAAAAATATATGACAATAATTAGTCTAGAAAAGCCACTGATCCATAAAGATCTCAAATTGAATCAATTTTCTTCAATGTAAAACTAATTCAGCTTCTGAATCATAACTATCTCTTCACTATAATTGTTTCTAAGATAAGAGTGATGGAAAGCATTTCAGTACCATGTTCGATCGTGTTCCTATTTTAAATCCGTCAATTGCTCACTATTTAAAAACGATGACAGAAGAAAACAAATATATCTGCCTTATTTCCAGATGCTCATGAAGAAGGTAGAGAACCTGTCAAAAGCCATACATATTGTCTAAGAAAACAGACAAAAGCTGCAATAAGAAAGACAAATTTGGTATCAACTAAGGGGGAAAACAAGATAAAAAAGGTTGACATTAAAATTTCTCCAAATTTGAATATCCTTTTTTGATGTAGGACAATTGGCGTTAGAGTTCGAAGAAGAGTTAGATCGAAAATTGGCAAAACGAGCTGTCTCGAAGAAACGGTCATAACTTTTGGCACAAGTGTCAGAATGACTATTATAATATGTTTTCGAAATGTCTCACAACGCTCTACAACGTCCCAACCCGGGTTCCCCGGTTGACGTCGTTTTCAGCTTCAAATTCGCAGTTTAAGGCAGTCTACCGGGTCATTTAAGTTTTCGCATTTTAATTGTTTTAATTAAGTGGATGTCTATTTTGGTCTTTTGCTTAAATTAGGGTTTTTGGAGACTATTTAAAGACTCCCTATTTTCTTGAATAACATAATTCCGTTTTTTGAGATTAATTTCGTGAGAACTATATTATTTTCTTTCAAGGGATTACGCTAGTAAACCCTAGAACTTCCGTTCTGCGTCAAGTGGTATCAGAGCAAGGATTTGCCTTGTTTTTCAATGGCCAACAACAACGAAGGAGGAAGAATTAATCCTCGCGACGCTGGTCGCAAGGATACAGATGCAGATCTGTGGGCAGCAATTGACGAACAGAGGCAAGCGATGGCGAGATTGGAGGCTATGGTTCAGCGTCTGTTGGAGCGTCCTCCTGTCCCTGTCAATGGCGGCGCCCTCAACCGTCCTGTGGTAGAACGCCCCCCTAGGGTCGTCAGAAACAGACCATATGCTGATATTAGCGATGATGATTCAGAAGAGGAGTTCGCAGGTGTTCCAGAAAATCAGCAACAGGGTCGAAATCAGCCCGATTACAGGATCCGCGCAGACATACCATTGTTCCATGGTAAGTTACAGATCGAGGAGTTTCTGGATTGGGTCTCTGAGGTTGAACGATTCTTCGATTTCACAGAGGTCGCGGAGGAACGCCAGGTCAAACTGGTTTCATATAAATTGAGGAGCGGGGCTGCTGTTTGGTGGGAACGGTTGCAGATGGATAGGCGGCGCCAAGGCAAGACTCCCGTCCGATCTTGGAGGCGGATGAAACAACTCATGATGAATAGATTCTTGCCGCCTAATTACGAACAATTCATATTCCAAAGCTTCCAGAATTGTGTGCAGGGGAACAAATCTGTTGCAGACTATACAGAGGAATGGTCCAGGCTTTCAGTTCGGAATAATCTGAGTGAGTCAGAGGCGCAACAGGTTTCCAGGTATTTGGGAGGATTGAAGCCATCCATTAGAGATAGAATTGGGTTACAGGTAGTTTGGACAGTTGATGAGGCACATAATATGGCCCTGAAGGCAGAACTGATGGAGAAAACATCTGCTCGTTTTCCCAATTATAAGAACACGGGTGAGTCATCTTACACGACAGCGAACAGGGGCAGGTTCACATCACCTGATGGCCAGATTCCGTCCAAATCAGCTACAGACCAGGTTCAACGAAGTGCGACCTCTACTAATAATCAGGTTGGGACTCGCCCAACAGCAGTTGCAAAAGAAGCCCCACGAGCACCAAATCTGTATGCTAAACCGGGTGGTTTTAAATGTTACAGATGTGGCCAACCAGGGCATCGCTCAAATGAATGTCCAGCCCGGAGATCAGTGAATTTTGTAGATGCTGGAGAGGATGGTGAAGAGGAGCAGTATGTGGAAGAAGGGGCTGAAGTGGAGGAACTGTTGGATGGAGCAGAAATTGCAGAAGAGCAGGGAGAGTTTGTGAACTGTGTGGTTCAGCATGTCATGTGCTCAACAAAGGTGGAGGATTCCTCGCAGAGAAATAATATTTTTAAAGCTTGTTGCAGTGTGCAAGGTAAGGTCTGTGATTTGATTGTTGATACTGGTAGTTGTGAAAATTTTGTGTCCAAAAGGTTGGTGGAGCATCTGAAGTTACGGGTTGAAAAACACCCGAGACCTTATGTGATTGGGTGGATCCAGAAAGGGCCTAAGGTGAGCGTAACAGAAGTGTGCAAAGTTCCCCTTTCAATTGGACAACATTACCGAGACGAGGTGGTTTGTGATGTAGTCGACATGGATGCTAGTCATGTGTTGTTGGGGCGTCCATGGCAGTTTGATGTGGATGTGACTTATAGGGGGCGAGAGAATGTGTATGTTTTCAATTGGGAAGATCGAAAAATCGCAATGGTCCCAAAGCGGAGTTCAGCTGGTGTCTCAACTAAGGCTGCAGCAGGAGGTCAATCATTACTCTCCTTAGTTACTTCCCTAACAGATTTGGAGTTGGAGGTTAAGGAAGCACAGGAGGTTCATGTTGTGGTTGTGCGAGCTCTAGTGATAGAAGAAAAGGAGGAGCAGAGGGAGGTGGTACCAGAGAAGGTGCAGTCCCTTTTGACCGAATTCAGTGAGTTGGTATCTGATGATTTACCAAATGACCTTCCACCATTGAGAGACATTCAGCACCATATTGATTTGGTTCCGGGAGCGAGTTTACCGAATCTGCCACACTACCGAATGAGTCCGAAGGAAAATCAGATTTTGCAGGAAAAGGTAGAAGAATTGATGAAGAAATGGTTTATTCGCGAGAGCATGAGTCCATGCGCTGTCCCCGCCTTGCTGGTCCTAAAGAAAGATGGAAGTTGGAAGATGTGTGTTGATAGTCGCGCCATAAACAGGATAACAGTCAGGTACAGCTTTCCAATTCCGCGGTTGGATGACATGCTGGATATGTTAGAGGGTTCGAAGTTGTTCTCCAAAATTGATCTGCGCAGTGGGTACCATCAGATTCGGGTGAAACCAGGTGATGAATGGAAAACGGCTTTCAAGACGAAGGATGGACTCTATGAGTGGTTGGTGATGCCATTCGGACTATCAAACGCGTCGAGCACATTTATGCGGCTTATGAATCAGGTATTGCGACCTTTCATTGGAAAGTATGTAGTCGTTTATTTTGACGATATATTGATTTACAGTCGGAGTGAGAGTGAGCATATGGACCATCTTCGGGCTGTGTTGGAGGTGTTTTCCGAGAATAAACTGTTTAGTAACTTTAAGAAGTGCAGTTGGCTGACTGAAAAATTGTTTCTTAGGATATGTAGTCAGTTCGGAGGGGATATTAGTGGATGAAGAGAAAGTGAAAGCCATTCGTGAGTGGCCAACACCGAAGACAGTAGGAGAAGTGAGGAGTTTCCATAGGTTGGCGACGTTCTACCGTCGATTTATTAGAGATTTCAGTAGTATTGTAGCACCTATAACCGAGTGTTTGAAGAAAGAAAAATTCAATTGGGGTTAAACAGTTGATACGACTTTTGCAGTGATCAAGGAAAACTTGTGCACTACTCCCGTCCTTACTTTGCCCAGCTTTGAGAAATTATTTGAGGTAGAATGTGATGCCAGTGGAATTGGGGTTGGAGCAGTTCTTTCCCAAGAGAAGAAGCCAGTAGCATTCTTCAGCTAAAACTCAGTGATGCGCGGCGAAAGTGGAACACCTATGATCAGGAATTTTACACCATTATTCGTGCTCTTAAACATTGGGAGCATTATCTGATTCAACGGGAATTCATATTATATACTGATCATCGGGCGTTGAAGTACCTAAATAGTCAGAGGAGTTTAAGTAATATGCATGCTCGATGGTCAGTCTACTTGCAGAAATTTTCTTTCGTTCTGAAGCATAAGTCCGAGGGTCTGAATAAAGTAGCCGATGCATTAAGTCGACGTACAAGTTTGCTGGTGACTATGCAGCAAGAGATTGTTGGGTTTGAGTTTCTGAAAGAATTGTATACTGATGATGAAGACTTCGCCAAGGTGTGGGAGAAATGTGTCCTGCAGTAAATAGAGGGGGAGTTTTATATTGTTGATGGCTACCTGTTTCATGGTAATCAGTTGTGTGTCCCTCGGAGTTCCTTGAGGGAGAAACTGATATGAGAACTACATGGTGGGGTTTGAGTGGACACTTGGGATGTGATAAAACTATCAGTGGAGTAGTCGAGCGGTATTACTGGCCTTAGCTGAAATGCGACGTGGGAAATCTGGTCCGTAAGTGTTATGTCGTCAGACTTCAAAGGGGCAAGCTCAGAATACTAGTTTATACATGCCTCTACCTGTACCAAATGCAATATGAGAAGATTTATCAATGGAATTTGTTTTGGGGCTGCCTCGAACTCAGCGTGGAGTAGATTTTGTATTTGTCGTAGTTAACAGGTTTTCCAAAATGGGGCATTATATCCCATGCCGGAAAATATTGACGCTTCTCATATAGCCCAGTTATTCTTTCGTGAAGTGGTTCGTTTGTATGGAGTTCTCCAATCCATCACTTCTGACAGGGACTCGAAATTCCTTAGTCATTTTTGGGTTACACTGTGGCGGCGGATGGATACTACTCTGAAATTCAGTAGCATAGCACACCCACAGACTGATGGACAGACTGAAAATCTGAACAGGACGCTTGGAAATTTAATATGCAGCATTTGTGGTGATAAACCAAAACAGTGGGATGTGGCGCTGGCGCAAGCCGAGTTCGCGTATAATAATGCGGTTCACACTGCTACGTGTAGGTCTCCTTTCTCTTTGGTGTATTTGAAGCCTCCTAAACATGCATTGGACTTGGCTCGCCTACCTAAGGTTACTGGTTCCAATGTGGCTGCTGAAAATATGGCTGAACAGGCTCGTAATGTTCAAGCAGAAGTGAAGGCTAGGTTGGAGGGGAAGAATGCAAAGTATAAGGCTGCTGCGGATGTTAAGAGGCGTGAGAAATTGTTTGCTGAAGGTGATCAGGTGATGGTGTTTCTACGCAAGGAGGTGTTTCCTCTAGGTTCCTATAACAAGTTGAGACCGAGAAAATATGGTCCATACAAGGTAGTCAAGAAGATCAATGACAATGCCTACGTGGTCGACTTGCCTGCTGATATGAACATCTCTCTCACCTTCAATGTGGCTGATCTATATGATTTTTGTGCTGATGTTCCAATCTATCCGGAATATAACTCGGGGTCGAGTTCTTCACAGGTGGGGGAGACTGATGTAGGCCAATTGGCGTTAGAGTTCGAAGAAGAGTTAGATCGAAAATTGGCAAAACGAGTTGTCTCGAAGAAACGGTCATAACTTTTTGCATCAGTGTCAGAATGATTATTATAATATATTTTTGGAAATGTCTCACAGTGCTCTACAACGTTCCAACTGAGGCTATCCGGTTGACGTCATTTTCAGCTTCAAATTTGCAGTTTAAGGCATTCTACCGGGCCATTTAAATTTTCACATTTTAATTGTTTTAATTAAGTGGATGTCTATTTTGGTCTTTTGCTTAAATTAGGGTTTTCGGAGACTATTTAAAGACTCCCTATTTTCTTAAATAAGACAATACCGTTTTTGAGATTAATTTTGTGAGAACTATATTATTTTTCGTTGTGTGATAAAACCAACCAACCATCTAGCGAAGTTTGGGTTCTTCCAAAATGTGTTAATGAACATTAATACACATCTAAAAGAAAATTAACCTCCACAGAAGATAGGTGCATTTGGAAAGAACTGGACTTCATTGTCCATGCTTGGTTCGAATTGAAAGAGAAATTTCTCTTGCCCAACCTCAGTGAAGTTGAACTTATTTCATCAAAGGGATGCAAGACCTTATCAACTCGAAACTCAGTTGCCCTCTTCTTGAGGTGCTTGCCTGCATTCAGTTGTGCAACTAAGTCATATTAACCCGGAATCGCCTGAGCAAAGCATTCGCGTAAACTCATTAGCAGAGAATGTAACTGCAACAAAGACGCACAAAGTAACTACAGAAAATATTTGTTTTCACCACTATGCCCAAATTGCACACAAATTAAGAGGAAAAGATAAGGAAAAATAAAGCTTGCCAATTTCACGAGAGAAGAATCTCAACAACTACATACAGATAGAGAAATATGGATGTATTTTTTGACATGTTTTACTATGGAGATTAAACATCTCCAAAGTTGAAAAATCCCTGGAGTCTAGTAGCCCGTTAATGCACATTAACGGACAAATATGAAAATTTTACCAAAAGAACATTCTTGTAGGAGTAAACTGTTTCAAATTTATAGGGATTAAGTAGAATGAAAAGTAATAAATTGCAAGTATGTGTTGGAATTTATTTATTTAATTAAAGTTTGCTTTGAAGTCCTAGTATTTAGGAAGTCCATTTCTCAGTTTGTTTTTAATTTACCTAGTCTATAGTTTTTATTGTAATAGAAAGTAGTTTAGTTTTCTACACGTTAGTGATCCTATGTTTATGCTAAGGTTGCTGAATTGTATTGCCTATTAAAAGGCTAGCCCAGTTTGAATAAAATTAAGTATTCTTTTACAAGTAAATTTGTATCAGTGGTATCAGAGCCACCGAGAGGGACAAGCAAGAAAGAAATAGTGTGCAGCAGTAAGCATTTTTTTTTCTTCTTCATTGCAGCAACAATTTATTCATGGCTTCTGAAAACGTGCAGCCGGCCATTCCTTGTTTTGACGGTCACTATGATCATTGGAGCATGCTAATGGAGAATTTCCTAAAGTCCAAAGAGTATTGGCAGGTGGTAGATTCTGGAGTAGTAGAACCGACAATCGGTACAATATTGACTAATACATAGAGGACAGATCTGGAAATGTTGAAGCTGAAGGATTTGAAGGCAAAGAATTACATTTTCCAAGCAGTTGATCGTTCAATTCTGGAAACAATTCTTTGCAAGGACACCTCCAAGTAAATTTGGGACTCTATGAAGAAGTTCCAAGGCAACGCAAGGGCAAAGCGTGTGCAGCTCCAAGTTCTTCGCAGAGAGTTTGAGGTTCTTCAAATGAAGGCGGGAGAGTCTGTTTTAGTGTATTTTTCGAGGACAATGGCAATTGCAAACAAGATGTAGATTCATGGGGAGAAGCTTGAGGATGTCACCATTATTGAAAAGATTCTTTGTTCAATGACATCAAATTTTAATTTTGTGATTTGCTCTATTGAGGAGTCTAAAGATATTGATACTCTTTCAATAGATGAATTGCAAAATTCCTTGTTGGTTCATGATCATAAGATAAACCAGCAGGACAAAGAAGAACATGCATTACAAGCAACAACAAATCCAAAAGGATCATGGCGTGAAAATGGAGAGGAAATAATTCTCACCACAGACAAGGCGAGAATAAAGGTGCTGACACTCAAGGAAAAGGGAAGGGACGTGATGGTTAGAATTCAACCGGATATAAGTCAAAGTCGACGGACAAATCAAACGTTGAATGCTTCCGTTGTCACAGGTATGGCCATTATCGCTCAGAATGCCGTACAAGTTTAAATATACATTGAGGGGAAAGGTCTAACTTTGTAGAATCAAATGAGAAAGAAGAGGAAGTTTCCTTGTTGATGGTGTATGATCCCAAGGAAGAAACCCACAAAAATTTGTGGTATCTGGATACGGGCTGTAGCAACCATATGTGTGGAGATAGGTCTGGATTTTCTGACTTGGATGAAACTTTTTGTACAAATGTAATGTTTGGAGATAATTCTTTAGTTTCTGTTAAGGGAAAGGGAAATGTAAACATCCAAACTAAGGCCACATCTGGTCAGACTATCTCTAATGTTCTTTTTGTTCCAGATCTAAAAACAAATTTACTTAGTGTGGGTCAACTTCAAGAGAAGGGATTTGAAGTTATTATCAAAGATGGAGTCTGCAAAATCCAAGATTCCAAGCATGGATTGGTTGCTAAAGTCAACATGA
>CAIGRB010119226.1:75966-113689 GCA_903798255.1 Fraxinus quadrangulata
TGGTTATAGTCTATTTTTTTCTACTGTCCAACCTAGTAACCCACTGTCCAACCCAGTAGCCCCCCGTACCACTCAATCCTGGCTCCGCCCCTGGATGAAGATGAGGACCTACATACTTATTTTGCATTTTTTTCAGATTGTGATCCCATTAAGTTTGATGATGCTTCCAAGGAAGTCAAGTGGCAGCAGGCTATGGATGATGAGATAGGAGCCATTGAACGGAATCATACATGGGAATTGACAGAACTTCCAAAAGGGCAAAAGACTATTGGTGTTAAGTGGGTTTACAAGAGGAAGCTGAATAAAAATGGTGAGTAGACAAATACATGGCGCGTCTAGTGGCTAAAGGCTACAAACAAGAGTTTGGCGTGGATTATAAAGAAGTGTTTGCTTTGGTTGCAAGACACGATACAATCAGATTGGTGATTGCTCTGACAGCTCAAAACTCATGGCCCATCTTCCAATTGGACGTGAAATCGGCATTTTTACATGGAGACTTACATGAAGAGGTATTTATTGATCAACCTTCTGGTTACGTGAAATTTGGCAGTGATCATAAAGTCTATAAGCTGAAAAAGGCCTTATATGAACTAAAACAAGCATCCAGAGCTCGGTATAGTCGTATAGATTCTTATTTTTGTAAGGAAAGTTTTAAAAAATGCCCATATGAGCATACTCTTTACACGAAAATTGAAAATGGAGGAAAATTGCTTGTGGTGTGCTTATATGTTGATGATCTGATTTATTCTGGAAATGATAAGAGTCATGTTTGAAAAATTTAAGCAATCCATGATGCTTGAGTTTGATATGTCTGATCTTGGCATGATGCACTATTTTCTTGGCATAGAAGTAGTGCAATCTGATGCTGGAATTTTTGTGTCACAAAAGAAATATGCCCAAGATATTTTAGACATGTTTCATATGAAGAACTGCAACTCAGTTACTACTCCAGTCGAGAAAGGATTGAAGCTTGTGAAAGATCCAATAGGAAAAAGGATTGACAGCACTCTTTACAAGGAAATTGTTGGAAGTTTGATGTATTTGACAGCAACACGACCAGATTTAATGCATGCAGTAAGTCTTATCAGTAGGTATATGGAGAAACCAAAGGAGATCCATCTTTTAGCAGCAAAGGGATTCTTCGGTATTTGCGTGGTACTACTAAGTTTGGGCTTTTCTACAAAAAGGGCGACCAATCAGATTTGTTTGGGTTCATAGATAGTGATTATGCTGGAGATTTAGATGACAGAAGATGCACATCAGAATATGTCTTTATGCTGGGTTCTACAGCTATTTCATGGTCATCAAAGAAGCAACCAGTAATTACTTTGTCAACAGCCGAGGCTGAGTTTGTGGCAGCAACTTCCTGTGCGTGTCAAGCAATTTGGCTGAGAAAAATTCTTGAAGAGCTGTAGTTTAAACAAACAGGTTCTACTCAATTTTTTTGTGATAATAGTTCAGCAATTAAGCTTTCAAAGAACCTTATTTTTCATGGAAGATGCAAGCACATAAATGTGAGGTATCACTTCTTACGTGATCTCACAAAGGATGAAGTTATTGATCTTGTCTACTGCAGAAGTGAAGACCAAGTAGCTGATATTTTTACTAAACCCCTCAAATTAGCTAGTTTTCTGAAGCTGAGAAAGTTACTTGGAGTTTATGCACTGGATTAATGGAATGTTCTGCATAATTTTAAACTGAAGTTTGTAAACTTTCAGTTTAAGAGAGAGTTTGTTGGAATTTATTTATTTAATTAAAGTTTTCTTTGAAGTCCTAGTATTTAGGAAGTCCATGTCTCAGTTTGTTTTTAATTTACCTAGTCTATAGTTTTTAATGTAACAGAAAGTAGTTTAGTTTTCTGCACGTTAGTGATCCTATGTTTATGCTAAGGTTGTTGAATTGTATTGCCTATTAAAAGGTTAGCTCAGGTTGAATAAAATTAAGTATTATTTTACAAGTAAATTTGTATCAGTATGAAGATTTTTTGTTTTTTCCTGACCCAAAAGAGTTCAGAAGTCTTTTCCACGATTACCAATAAGTAATATCAAGGACGGATCTAGGACCGAATTACAGATCGGGCTAATACGTAAAATAAAAAAATTACACAAGAATTTTTTTTTCTACTAAAAAAATTATTTTCTTTCTTCTCAGTTATCCACAGGGCTTCTAAGGAACTGCTACTCTCAAACATATAAATGCATCTTAGAGTTCAAAAAATATTGCTAATGAAATTTAAAGAGCGCTACCCACCACATACTGTTCAAAGAAAATTGCTGATCGCGTTCCAATTCCATGAGTTTCACTGGTCCATGCACTGTTATAAAATCAAACCAAACTTTTACATGTATGAAAAAGAAATAGAATCGCTGGCCAGCTGCCTACTTTCTAGAAACCAATGAATGAAATCTGCCTAAATTAAGCAAAATATTCGGCCTAAGTTGTCCTTTCCCAAATTTTTAACATCAATTGGAACCTCCAGTTGCCGGAAAAATATTCTCATTTCTTATCTTATCTATTTCTAGTGTGGTTACACGTCAGGGTCGTACCTATGCTTCGCAAGGCTAAGACGAATTTCAGAATTTGGACTCCTAAGCCTCTGTTTGATGCACATTCTTAAGGAAAGAATGTATTTTAAATAGTTATGTGATGGAAAATATGTGGTTAAAAAAGAAAGAAAAATTTTGAATCTGCGTGTAATATTATTTTATTGAAGATTGTGTGGTTGAAAATGAGTATTGAAAGAATATATTTTTTAAGATTGTGAATCAAACAGGGCCTAAATTGTAGCAACTAGCAAGTAATTAATTTTTTTTTTTCATTTATAAGAGTTTTATGGAACTATATTTTTAAACTTAAAATTAACAATAATTTTTTGGCAAATACACACCAAAGTTGGAAAATTTTTGCAAGCATTTATTGTTAGAAATAGCAGGTCCCCAAACATTCAAGCCTTTAACTTTCGGTAGCCCTCTTTTTCCTTTTTTTTTTTTCTTTTCACCAAAAGTAACATTAAAATTTTAAACATTATCCTGCCCGAAGGAAATGTCAAATTTCCTTTTGTTAATGACCCGTAGGTCAAATAGCATTTCATGCATAAAATTAAGTAAAACATACAATATTGGAAGGGCAGTTTGACTAGTACATAGTATCCTATCTTTAGTGAAACAAAAAAATTGTTGTAGGATTAAAATATGAGTAATATGAGTTGCACTTCTTATGCATACAAATTTTGAATAGAGTTTTGAAAGTGAATATGTGTGGTTCACGTTTTCTTTTGACCCCAAATAAAATGAATGAAAAATTATGTAAAACATACAATATTGCAATAACAGTTTAACTTGTACATAGTATCCTATCTTTAGTGGACCAAAAAAGTTTTTGTAGGATTAAAAATACGAGTTGCACTCTTTACGCATACAAATTTTGAATAGAGTTTTGAAAGTGATCGTTTGCAGTTTACGTTTTCTTTTGACTGAAAATAAAATAAATGAAAAAGAAGACCAAACAAGATTATTATATACAAGAATTTGCTTGGATTTTAAATTCAAATATTATAATTTTTTTATTCTTATCCACGGTCTCTTTTGAAAGGGCAATTAGCACATAACGTCCCCACATTTCATTGTTACTATGGAAAATGTCCATACCTTTCATTTTTTATGCATTTTCGCCCTTATTTCCACCTTTCATTGCTCAAAAGGTCATTTTCATCCATTTTCTCAATTAAAATTTGTGAAATGACGAAAATACCCTTTCCTTTAAATAAAACAAAAAGAAAAAGAAAAATAATAATTGTAATCATAGTTCCAATTTTTTTGAAAAGCGCAAATGAGTCTCATATAAATTATTAAAAGTGTAATTAATACATAATGTTCTTATCTTTCACCTTTATTGAGAAAAACGTCCATACCTATAATATTTGACATTTTTACCATTAATTACACATTTGATTGTGCAAATCATCATTTCCATCAATTTTCATCCAATTTTTCAATAAAAAATTGTGAAATAATGAATATACCCTCATATTTAAATAAAAAATATGTTTTTTAATTTCTAATTCTTTAATAATTTATTTGGGACTCGTTTGCACTTTTTAATTTTTTTAAAATTTTTAAATAAATTTATTGTGGACTCGTNCCTAAATATTCCATTCCACAAGTATAAAATCAAACCAAGATTTTTGTTTCAATTCTACAATATGGTTATAAGATATCTATAAGTCAAATTTGTTAAAAAAAAAAAAAAGGTGTACAAACAATTTATTAATAGAAAAAGGGAAAAAATAAATAATAATAAATGATTATCAATGTTTCCAACTTAACTATAGGGGGAGAATATTTCCTTCCATTACATGTGTATAGTAAATACACTTCACACTCATAATGAATTCAATTTCACATAAAATATGCAATAAACTTCTTATCTATAAAAAAATGACTAAATTTTACACATTTTCTCACTTTGTACATGACTAACAGCTTTTAGAGCAAAAAAATATTATTACAACAATAATAACGATACATAATCCAAGTTCATAAATATTTTCATAATATAACACAATAAAATAAAAAATAAATAAATTACATCATATTTAACCATATATTGCACCCAATTACCCCATAGAAGGTACAAATTCATATTAATTAATAACAGATTATAGATCAAGAAAAAATTCAATCTCACACACAAATCAATGATCCGATCAACGAGTCATTGAAAAAATGTAATTGAATTTAGAGACAAACTATACCGTAATCAATTAAATATATAAAATCTATCAGATCAACAAAGATGTGTGTAATTGTGCATAAATACATATCGAGGGGGTATTATACAATGGAATGATAATTACTAATCTAGACACTAATTTTGTAATTTATGATATCATTGTTGAAGGAGTCTCATTGTTTGGAGCAACCAAACAAGGGTGAACGTGTATTAACCACAATGGTTTTTAAAATAAAAAAAGAAACAAAAACCTTTTTTTGGGCTCCCTAAAGAGTTGGGCTTGAGGCGACAATCTCTTGAGTTTCTTCTCAGGTCCAACTATGTTACACATTAGTCGAGAATCTAGACATACTTATTTTTGAAATGAAACAAAAAGAAATATTTTAATTGTGCCAAGGCTACTTAATTCTACAAAAAAAATTTGATAGAAGTTGGAGGATTTATATTTAATTAAATCTACTCTTAATAAGTTGTACTTGTATGAAAGATTTTTCAATTTTAAAATGGATCATTCAAAGAATTTTGATGACAATCTGGATATTCTTAACAAACTTGTTCAAGATATCGTTAATAATGATGAAAATATGTTTGAAATGTATAAGACCATTATTTTGCTAAATTCTATGCTTGACTCATATAAGGAGGTTAAGAATACGATTAAGTATGGTAAGGACACATTAAAACTCGAGATTGTCATAGATTCTCTTAGAAGTAAGGAAATGGAGATTAATGTTGAAAAAGATAATAAGAGGAGTGGTGAGTTATATATGATGAGGAGGGAGTAAAATGAATTTTAATCTGATGAATTTAGGTAGACCTCAAGACAGTAGTGATTCGAGCAGTGATGAAGGTGGTAAGAAGAAGGGCAAGGGATGGGACAAGTCCGGTGGTAAGCGGTATTACAGCCGTGGTAAGTTTGGACAATTTGTGAGAAATTGTCCTAAGAAGAAGAATAAGTAGAAGGGTAAGATGAGTGGTGAGGGAATGTGGCTATAGGGTCGAGTGATGACCTTAGTGAGGTTTATTGAGAGTAAACCTAGTTATTGCATGTGCATCTGTGTATAATCCTTTTGTGTGTATATGATTGCTTAATTCTATTGCATGGTTATATGTATATTTCAATATGTTTGATATGTGCATTTGTATGAATTTGACAGCAAATTAATTATTTGGTATAATTGTTTGCATGCATAGTGGGTTAAGATGTATTAACAGTATATTGTATGTCTATTGGTGATGTGGAGTATAGATGTCTAGGGGTACATTGGTGGTTTGTACCGGGAATGTGGAGTATGCCATTTAGTTTACGAGTGGAGATGTTGGAATCCTTTATTTGTAAAGAGACCCTAATCAGGTGAAGTCTTGAGAGGTACTTCTATCACTTCTATTAGGTGGAGACCCATTATCCATTTAGGTTTGGAGAAGTGATGTGGTGATAGAGGATTATCCCGAAAACTTAGGATCTATAGAGACTTACCAGTTAGACATGTGTTAAGTGATTTATCTAGTGAGCATGGTGGGCGATGATGTGAGATATGTGTTCTCGAGGTGCGAGATGGAATCCTTTATTTGTAAAAGACCATGATCAGGTGGAGTGTGAGAGTGACAGTTCTATCACTTCTATTAGGTGGAGACCCATTATGCACTTAGGTTAGGAGAAGCGATGTGGTGATAGAGGATTTTCTCGCAGACTTAGGATTTATAGAGATTTACCAATTAGATATGGGTTGAGTGATTAGTCTAGTAAGCATAGTGGGCAATGAGAGGATATATATGTTCTCGAGCTATAAGCAACATAGAATGTGATAAGATAAGTATGATAAGATTTTTTCGTGGGGCCATTTATGTATTTGTTGCATGTGTTTTGACTATTTGATTGATTAACTTAGTGTTGATATTTGTTCCACGTGAACGTGTCTTTTTGAAAAGATCTGTGGGTTATCCTATATTAAATTTTCATCACATAATTATTTGCTCTTGATTGTTCATTGTGATTATCTGCTTTTA
Organism: Fraxinus quadrangulata; assembly: GCA_903798255.1. NCBI lineage: Eukaryota > Viridiplantae > Streptophyta > Magnoliopsida > Lamiales > Oleaceae > Fraxinus > Fraxinus quadrangulata. The sequence goes on from CAIGRB010119226.1 coordinate 82,705, forward strand.
TTGGAGTATTTGTTTGTGACCTTAACTCTGGTGAGTATGTGGAGTAGGTATGGTATGTGTTTCGTGTCCGAAACACGAGCTAATATCTGTTATTTCAATTTTATTGGTAATCTTGATTATGAAAGCATTAACTTTGTGTTTTGATTGCTTGCAGGTTGTTAGGTATCAAAGTGGAGATTTGTTGAGTTTTGATATCTAATGAATTTCGGGCTATAATGTAAACGTTAGATTAAATTGTTATCAACAACTAATTTCAAAGGCTCGACTCGAAAACAATGTAGGCCTTTAGAAGTAGCTTAAATAATTATTGTTGCTCACAGTTCATATATATTACCTCTGACTTTGAATCTTGGCCCAATTAAGCTTTTTATTGGTCCAACTAAAATCTAATCTAGCATATATATATGGTGTCTTTACCCTAGCCGCCGAAAAGTGTATGCTTTGTGTGAAAAAAGAGAGAATATGTGGCTGCCTTCTTCTTGCAAATAAAAAAAAAAAAAAAGGCTACCATAGGGAGTGAAAAATCGGTGGCTTTCTTTGTGTATTTGGCTTCCTCTTTGTATTTTCCTCCATTGTATATCTCGTACCTTTGTGGCTACAAATCATCACTGTTATCTTGTTCTTTATGGGTGAGATTGAGGAGTAATCGAGGTGAATATATTGGTTGTGGGTTGGAGCTGTTTGATTGGTTGATTGGTCGAGAACGGTAATATAAAACTAAGCCCGAAAACACTGTTTTGACGACCCTTGCAGCGAGCTTCCACGATAGGAAGGATCCAACTATGTGAGTTTACCTATTCAGAGTAAGTCAGGTAGGAGAAAGATTAAAGGAATTAAGAACCTCAAAAAAAAAAAAAATGTGATGAAAAAGAACTCTAAGCCATGTCCATCAAACGTTTATGAATTGCAATACAATCACAAGATGATGATTCGCAGTTTGAAATTGGCTAGTACATATCAATTTAATATCATCAAGGATGTTAAATTTACTCTTAATTTTAGCTAAATCATTATTAGTAATATTAGAAAATATTTTCGAGGCTTCATAAGCAACATCCTCATTAGGGCTATAAAGCTCATTCAACTCAGCCCCATGCTACAAACATGTGCCTTGTCTAAGACATCACGGGCTAAAATAAGTACCAATATGAGTAAATACGGTTCGAGGAATGATATCAGAGTTTAACACTTTAATAGAAGAAGAGGACAATTTTGCTTCATCGTCCTTAAACCTAGAGCTTGTGGCCGTAGAACTATTGGACAAGTTTTGGGAATTGCTTTAGGAAGAAATCTTAAACAATGGTCTTACAAAAATCCCATAATAAAGATATAATAACAGATGAGTGAGAAGAAAGATACAAAATACGTACCTAAGAAGGGTTTTGAGAAATTTTTAGGAACGAGAAGTAGGAGAGAAGTTGCCGAAAATGCCTTAAACGTATGGAATACAACAACTATAGAAGACAAGCTAAAATAAGTAAATTTGGGTGAGTAAGGAATCATATCGAAGATAGAAGTGTTATATTTATAGTTTCGGACAAAATAAATAGGCCATTGAATCATGTCAACAATCATCTTGATTGTCGAGGGTAATTAAAAATCTTGACCGTTGAATAACAAAGTGCGTTAAAAATTATTTCAAATTAATGGTTGAAATCACAAATATTCAACACATTCATTAATTAAGTTCAGGCCGAGTATTCAAAAATGTGCAAACAACCCCATCAATGTACGCCAAAGACTGCCACAATCATAGCATGTCTCACCGTCGTACCACACGTGAGCCACCTATAAACATGATAAATGCATCAACAAGTACTAGAACACTTATTGAAACCATATAAAACAATGACTATCCTCTGTCGAACTTGACAATGTTTATTATATTGCGCTTAAATCCTATGTCTCTCTCGATGACAATAAAATCAACTAACAATTCAATTGGTGATCAAACAATTGAAAAGAACGATAATAAACATTCACAAATCAAACAAAATTAAAGTCAAAATAATTAAATAAAAACTAAAAATATCATAACAATGGTCCATCTCATCCTAACAATGTATAAAACTAGCCTAATATACCCAAAATACAAGAAACCATATTTAAGTGAAAAGACATAACTTGAATTTTTGATAAATTGAGAAAACAATATATAAAACTAGCATAACAAATCGAAATTACAAGAAACCATTTTTAATAGAAAATATATAACTCGAATTTTTGATAATTAGAGAAGATGAAGATGAATTTTGAAATCTTGAATCTTTTCAATAGTTGCTTGATGAATTTTCACTTGCGCTTCCTCTTCTTTGCCCAAAAAATTAAGTTTGAATTTTCACTTGATTGAATTCTTACAAATCCCTTTCAATTCTCTCACAAAAATTATGAATTTTCCTCATTTGATAATAATAATTGATGAATATTGGAGTATAAGATATATATAAGAGGTCTCTAATATGTATTCTTCTGTTAGGTATTCGTAGAAGTAGAAAATTGATTGAACATCACGTTCAAATTGGTTTTCAAAAGAATTCCAATCGAATAAGAAAAGTTGCATTTGCGCGCAGTTTTTTTTATCTCTGCATAACATTTAGTATTTTAGCCATAACTTTCTCTCTTAATATCCTATTGAGATAATTCAAAGTGCATTGAAAAGCTAACGAAATGGGATACAACTTTTATAGAATTAGAAATTTTCCAATTCGAATATTTATTATGCCAAAAATGGGTCTCAATTTTCGACTAAAAATTTGAAATATAACTTGTGCGATTGGAAATTGATTTTGATAATATTTTGATCATATTCCATCCTTTTTGAGTTCTAGTTCCATCCAATTGTGTTCTACCAATCTTTAAAGTATTGTCTTGTAGTCCAAATCAACTATTGAAGATTTTCAATTTGATCATCAAACTTTGGACTTTGTTCATTTTCCTTGATTTTTTTTGTTTCTTCTAATTCCCCATTCAACCATTGAGTTTTACCTATATAACATAAAATATAACAATTTAGAATATATTTTATCAAAAAAATTACCAAATATCGATATTTTAGGCTCCCGAATAAGTGTACAAAATACACTTATCACCACCTCAAATAAGGAGGAATATACTTGGACATTTTTAGCCATCATTTTTAAGACCACAAGTTCGTATCTCAAGCATACATAGTTAAGTTGAAACTCCGGGGACTATTTGTTAAATATTCAATTTCATTGTCTTTCAAAACCAGTTAAATTGTACCAAAAAAAAAAAAAAACCACTGAACTCCACTACTGTAAAAATGAAAGATTTAAATTAATTTATAAATAATAAAAATATTTTAAAGATCATATAACACACAGAAGTCTTAGGTCTAAACACAAATTATTAGACTCGGATTTTGGGGATTAATAAATAATATAAAGGAATAACGTCAAACTCATACTCCTATTTTGTGAACCATGTTGGGATCAGCTAAACCATATGTGAGCCTTAAGTATCAGGAACGAGCATTCACAAACGCGAGGCCCTGCAAACAAATAATAAGTGGTGAAGTAAACTGTTTTAATTAAGTCGGTCCAAATCATAAAAAAACCATGAATGAAGGTGTAAATCGTGACTTCACAACACGTGTATTAGTGAATAAAGTGTGAATAAGTAACAGATTCAATTACAAATCAATCAATCTACGTCTGTTACATATCACCAACAAAAAGACCTATTTATCACAAGGTCTGACCAGAAATCCATAAAGAAGCATGATCAATGAAGGGTTAAGATATGCAAAATTTGAATAACTTCCTCACAAATAGTCGCTATCATCTTGCTCCTTATTGAACATTAAATTAGTAAATGTAGGAAGAACCCTAGTTAGGTAAAAGATTTTGTTGATCATCGTTAAGAGGTCAACACATATTATTAAAAACGTCAATGCGATTTTTTTTTTTATAATGAATTTGTAATATGTTTATTTCGGGACTTAACCCTATTTTGTACGGATTAAAATTTAGATTTTAATTTAAGTTAAAATGAATAATTAATTTTAATAACATTTTTTATGAAATCCACAACCTTTGAACCACATATTTCATCAACTTTTAAATTTTTATTTGGAAACTAATTGAAAAGAGTTTCTTATTCGGGAGTGGTTTTAGAGCATGTCACATTGGACCAACTTTCTATAAAAATTTTTTTAACTTGAAGAATCATTTTTATAAAATTAGTCAGACGGATTCAACTTATCTTTTGGATCCGAAAATCTCATTTTTAACTTTTTAAAAGTTATACCAAACGAACCCCAAAAAATCTGATTTTAATTCCAATTAAATAGGGGCTAAATATTTTTATTACTGCAATAAAAAATAAAGCCCGAAACTCACGCTGGAGAGGATTCCCAGATTATGTGTTAAGAGGACTTTGGTCACATGAATGGATAAGCTTGATTACCAAGTGATGCAAAATTAGTAGACGAGAAGAGAAGTAAAGAGCCTGAAACAATTTTTGAAAGCAGCCAAAACAACAATATAAAAAAAAAATTCATAACTTAAATTTTATAAATAATAGAAGAAAACAAACCAAAATAGAATAATCTATTTCAGAAATGTGTTCTATTTCTACAGGCTTCAATTGATTTTCAGTTGCAATTCCCATGACCTTGGCTGCTGCTTGTAACAGCCCGTACCCCCACAAGGATGGTACAGAAGTTTAGAATTCTATAGTGAATCTATCCTGCTTGAATTACAACTATTCATCAATGAACCACTGAGTAAGATAAAGATCATTCCCAGCTAAAAAAAAAAAAAAAATTCTTTCCTAAAACTCTTGGAACAACTAGAAAACCTGAATTGCAGTTTAATTATTCTCAGCACCTATTGCAACTAATGCTTCACTTTTAAAGTAATCTTCAGAAATCAAGGCCCTAAAAACAACATAATGATGGTTCAAGCTTTCCTCCCCCTATAACCTGTGAACACTTCCTAAATCACAGTCACTTGAATTTGGAAAAGCATAAAATATACGTATAATTTGTTGATGCACGAGCGCCATTGCACACATTGTGTATTGTTCCCATAAAAGGCAGATGCCATAATCAGATCATAAATAAGGTCTTAGAGGTGGCAATGGCTCGGCTCAGCCCACGCCCGCAGGAGCCGAGCTCGTGGCTCGTGACAAGCTCGGCTCGTTGGTTATTGGGCGAGCTCGACTCGTGCCCAAGCTCGCCCTCGTCTATTTTTTTTTTACAAAACTTAAAATTCAAAAAATATATATATACATTAACACATATACATTTTCTAATGTTTTTTGAAATATACATTTTTCAAAATATTTGTAATTTTTAAAAATTTATACTATATTAAAGATTTAAACGGTTAAACCTTTGTGTATATATGTATATATACAAATTTTGTAAACAAGTTTTTAATATACATTTTTCAAAATATTTTTATTTTTATTTTTTTAAAAGATAAACCATTCTCCTTTATCCGGGCTTGAGACCGGCTACTTTTATTTCGAGTAGGCGGAGTTAAAAATTATACACAAACAACTTGTTACGTGTACAATTTTTTTAAAAAAATTATAAATGTATGAAAATAAAATTTCGTGATGAATACGGTGAAATTAAATATCACTTACTTGATTACATGCAATTTCAGCATATTTATCTTGAATTCGATAATTAGTGTCTTCCCAATCCTTCACGTACATTAACGCTTCCGAAATATCTTCTTTTAGTCGATTCTTAACCTAAAAAAGAACCCTCTTCCCTGCACTAAAAACAGATTTCGAAACTACAGTGTTAACAGGAGGTATTAATAGATTTTTTGCAATTGTAAAAACAATTGGCTATCGGCANTCTGTTATATTAGTGGGAGGAGGAGTTGTAGGTACACGAGTAATATGTGTACCCATTCGTGAAGCATATAATTCATACATTTCACGTAACGTTTGTTCCAAATTCCTATAAGTAATAGGTACATTAAAAGTTAAAGCATTTGAAATTTGATCAATTACAAATTTAGTACCCGATAAATTATATCGGGAGTCCATGACGCACGCTAAAGGAAATAAAATAGGTAATTCTTCCCAATATTTTCTAAATTTTAATTCAATGAAATATATTACCGCATGAAAATTGGGGTCATTTTGAAATCTTCTAAAAGCCCTAGCAGTTATATAAAAACGTCCGAGAATCATATAACCAGTGGGATAATAAACACTATACAATATATTTGTAGACTCATAAAAATTTGTCAAAAAATTTTTAATTTAAAAAACTAAATTTCAATCGGATTCATTCAAGATAGTATCGTCTTCGTCTCTAACATGCCTACTGTTATAAAATTCAGTAATAAACACTTTAAAATTTTCACATGATTTTAATAATAAGTATGTTGAGTTCCATCTATGGCCTACTTCAGTAATAAATATTTTTTTATTCGTATTCCCACATTGCTCACAAAATTCCTCAAATACTTGTTTTTTATTAGGTGTAATAGTGATATATATAAGTGCATTCCTAATTCGGTTAATTTCATCCTTAATATGTTTTAAACATTCTTATACTATTAAATTAAAAATATGGCACACACATCGAATATGAAATAAATAACTACCAAAATCAGGTTGAAGTACGCTATGCAATTTATCGATAACAACTTTATTTACAGCAGCGTTGTCGAACGTAAAAGAACGAATTTTACTCTCGCATTTATATTATTTAATTATTAACATAATAGCATTAAATATAGTTTGAGCATTGTGTGGGTACTCAACAATTTTAAAAACAATAATTTTTTTATGCATGACCCAAAGTGGATCTATATAGTGTGCAGTTGCAGCTATATAACCTCTCTTATTAATCCCTTCCCACATATCTGAAATTAAAGATATCACACCCCTATATTTTTCTAAATCCGTAATCAATAGTTTCTTTGAATGAAGAAAATATTCAATTGTATCGGACCGAAAAGTATTTTGACTTACCCCAACGTACCTCGTTTGAAGATATTGCCAAACATAGTTTACGAAATGTTGGTTGTCCGATATTGCTAGTGGCAACTCCGCTGCGACAACGAACTTCACCATTCCCGTTCGAGTTTCGTCCTCCGAATACATCCACGTAGAAAGTGGCGTAGTAGTAGCACCAGCGTTTGGAGTACCAAACTGTAGTTACGTCTGACCAACTGGAAGAAACCCATGTTTGGCCACACAGTTTTTGTAGTGGCGGTTGAGGTGGGTAGTTCCAATGCCTTTTTGTCATGTCAGTCGTTGTTGGCAGTATTTACATACTGTCTTAGTTTCTTGAAGTCCATCGACCACACGATCAGTGTGAACCAATTTGAAATGATCCCAACATTTTGCCTGCTTCTTCCCCTTTCTCTTCCCTCTTGCATCGAGAATATTTAATGTATGTTTTTCATCTTTTTCCAAATCAATTGGAACATTAAGATCAACATCATCCAAATCAATTGGATGACTACCTTCACGAATGTCGAAATCTTCAATATTTTCTAGAATTGGTAATTAATTGAGACCGACGAATTCATTCCCAATTTGATTTTGGGCAGGTGTTTCGCTTTCCATATCGAATAAGTTTTCAACAAATGATCGTGCATCCATTTGCTAATAATAGAAATTGAATGTTAAAAATTTGAAGTAGAATGTAGAAAATAGAAATGTAGAATTGAAAAGTGAATGAAGATTATGTAGTAGTGTATAAAATGAATTGTAAAAGTAAAATCAAGATAATAATGTAAAAAAAAGTATGAATGAATGATAATTATGATATTATTGAATGTTGATAATTTGTAAATTGTAGAGAGTAGAGTAGAGAATGAGAGTAGTATTGGTGGGAAAAAATGTTGAATAGGGGGTGGGTATTTATAGAGAAAAAATAATAATAAAAATTTAAAATTAAAATTCAGTGACCGTTTGGTCACTGATTTTTTTTTTATCATAATGGGCGAGCCCAAGAGTCGCTCGTCTAGCTGCTTGGCAACAGTACGAGCCGAGCCGGCTCGTCTAGCTAGCCGGCCCGCTCGGCTCGTACTCGGGCTCATTTTTTGATGAGCCCGAGCGGCTTGTAGGCTGCTACAGTACGAGTCGAGCGGCCGAGCAGATCACTACTATAAGGTTTGCTTGAGTCAAAACCATGATCATTTTTCTGAGAGTTCATGTTCTCATCATCGTTAACATTTGTAAGGTTGACCCTTTGTCTTTTCAGGAGAGAGAACCTTTTGGAGACATTATCTTATTATCCTCATGAACAAATTCATCTGCAATGTGTCTATTTCCCAGAGAAAGATGCCTGTCCCTTGCAGGAGAATTTTCAATTACCGCAAAATGCTGCATGTTGTAAAGGATGCCAAGAACCAGAATTTTATATAATTTTTGTTCATGCCAGCTCCAAGGATTTAAACAAGAAACACAATTATATGTTAGCTTTGCATCATTGAAAGAACATTTCAAAAGCAAGAACTGGCAGTCTCATGTTTCAATAGTGTCATAAGGAGTTGCATCCTGAAGCCTTGAGCAACATGTTTCTCCTTTGCTCCTTCTCATGGGAGTGTTACGAGATAGGACTTGGTCTCGTGAGCTTGCAATGACCTGCATCATTGAAGGATCCATGATGATAGCAGCATTGACAACACTAGATTTAGCCAAATTAACTGCAAACTTCATGAGGCGGAAAATTGGCTGTTAATCATCCTCACTAAATCCAATTATGCCATAAATATTGTAGGTAGTGGATGGAATGAAGTTGGCCATAGCTTGCACTGTTCTCTCCATTATTCCTTTGTTGATGCAGCATATCTGTATCCTTTTGTAATGAAAGTACTAAATTTGTACAAATTCACAAGCTCAAGAACTTCCTCTAGCGTATGGTTGCACTTGCCATCATTTTCTGAAGCCATTCATAAAACCACAAACAATTGAAATTTTTCCTTGATCCAGAGCACACGCACTTCACTTACAGGAGATTTTCTAATGGTGCAATCTGATTTAACTTCCTTGCTATAGTATTGGCCTACTGAGGTTCGATAGCAGCGACACGCATGCACATTATTGGTGGTTTGGGTGTCAGGAGGAATGGCATGTTTGTCCGGAATGTTAATGGATAAATTCTACATTGGATAATTACCGAAATATAAACCAAGATACAAGGGCTCGGGCCATTGGATAATTACCGAAATATAGACCAGCATACAAGGTCTCGGGCTACTTTGACCTTTTAAGATGAAATCTCAAGTATTAATATGGTATCAAAGCCCAAGCTTTAAGGAGCAATTTCATCCAATAAGACTAAAAAACGAGTATACGAATTTTAAGATTGATTTGTTCAAATGAATCACTATCTTACGGAAACATATTAAGGGATATAAAATTCCACATCAGATAATTATCAAATATAAACCAACATAAACCTCGAATGGAGTTGTTAGGAACACTTACAATTAGTAGAAATTGCTTAGAAACCACCTTGCAATAGGGTTGAACAATGAAATCGTCAAATTGCAAAATCGAACCGAAACCTTTGGTTTGGATCTACGTGAATTTGTCAACGTTTTTATTTTGAAACGAACCAAACCACTACAAAGTGGTTTAATTTAGATTTCAATTTTTGCAAACCGTTTTCCAAAAAATAAAAAAATGAAAATAAATTAATCTAAATTTTATCCAACCCAATTAAAACAAAACACATCCTAATTAAAAAGATGCATCAATATTAGACATAATTCAATTAAAATCAAGACATAAATAGACAAATATCCATCCAAATTAATTAATTAAATCAAATCCAAATACTCATTAGTCATCAGAACTGTAAATGCAAAACCCTCAAATTGGGTGAATTGTCGAATAACTTCTGTTAAATCATATTCATCGACTGTATATTACAATTGAGTAGACAATTAAATACATAATTTAATTCAAACTTAGCCATTTTTCCTTCTACTAATAATATTCTCGAATTTCGGCTAAATTTTTAGGTTAGTTTATCCAAAATTTCTTATTTTTTTGGTAATTGTTTGCTATATTTTATTGATAGTTGTATTGTATTATTCTAGTTTGTGTAGGACTCCCTTAATTTTTTAGAGGAAAACATTTTTTTATTTTATTTGCATCTCAATTTCGTAGTCAGGTCACTTAATTATTTACATATTAACTCAGTTTCTAGATTTTAGTGCTAACTCCTAGAATGATTTGATGAATTACTTAAATGGGTGTTTTGAAAATTTGACCAATGAACCTTTGGACATATTATTTCGGTGGAAATTGTCTACAAATAAATACAAGATTGTCCCCCTAAGTTGTTGAAAATGTGTTAGCTATTCAAATACATTTTCTACTAGTAGTCGGATTCTTGATTCATTTAGGAGCTCGTTGAGTGCAAATATGGTTGAGGTGGTGAGTTGCCCTAAAAAGTGGTTGCATGTAACAAGGAAACCTATAGTGATTCGTTAATATTTGAATGAAGTAGAAGCATTAAATGATTCACAAAAGTTATAGATGTATTGTCGTATTCGATCTTTTTATTCATTTTCTTTTATTAATTATTTTATATCATTTATAATCAATGAATTCATATACTATATTCTTATCTTTATGGAGAAAATGTATCATGTGTTACAATTGCAGCCAATTTGTATTGATTAAGAGGTTAAAATGTTTCTATTATGTTGTCACATAATGATTAGAATTATAGAGTTTTGATTTGTAATATTTTTAATGATATTATTTAAGTTTTACTATGAGATTTTATATTAATATTTATGATTTAATTTATTCAATATATGTTAATTTTTTCTTTGTTAAACCGTGATTTTAAATCGAATCAAATCGAAAAAAGTGGTTTGGATTGGTTTGGAATAAAGTGGTTTGATTTGAAAATTTATCGAAATCGAATTGTGTTCATCCCCACCTTGCAAGCCACCATTTTGAGGCATTGTATGGAAGTAGGTGAATGGAAAATTTTAGGACTTCAAATTACAAAGTAGACGGTCCAAGCCACAAGCAAAATTTTGGGCAAAACAAAGTGGCCTAAGATAAGTAAAAGATTTAAGTTGATTATACAAGCAATGATTGGGAAATTGAAATCAGTGTTCCTAGAAACAGATAGAAGTAGTTTTACATTTTACCAAGTAGCATAAAGTTAGTCTAAGATATGTATGTCATTTTTAGATATTGAGACTAATGATAAATCGAAGCACGAAGATTCGAGTCAGACGAAGCTGAATTATCTGATAGTTCATTGATGGTGCCGAGGTACCGTGAGTTGGCGGATCAGAGTAAAAATGGTAAGTAATCGACGATCTTTTTTAATTGGGGCCGTTTTTAGACACGTTTTGATATTTTGACCATAACTTTGGCTACGATTATCAAAATCGCGCTCATAACCCTAATTCAGAAAGCTCTTTTCGGTACGCACGTCGTGGTCACCCAGTTTCGCTCAGTGCGCATCGAATTCAAGAGCAAAATCCACTATTTTCCCTTCTGAATCCCCAATTTTAATTTTTTTTCCTTTTTTTGATAAAATTTCGTTTGCCTTTTTAATATAGATTACAAACTCAATTTAAAACAGATTTTTGAGATATTTTTTCTTTTATTACGTATTTTCTTTTGGTATGAATATTGAAATTTTGTTATTTTTGGTAAAATTTCGATAATTATGATTTTTTTTAGTTATATAATCCGGCTTGTGGATTATATTCGGATGATGGATGAATAATAAAGAATTTTCTTGTTTTCTTGGCATTTTTTCCCTTGCGTTCTTCCATATTAATTATCTGCTGAATTCAGCCTGCAGGATAATCGCTATTCTACCCGGCGTCAGTTGGTATCATGGTTAGGAATTAGGTATGCCACCCTAACTTTTAGAGGTCTGCAATTCATTTTATGTATCTCTGCTTTGAAAGTATATGTCAAATATGAGCCATGCAGTTAGTTTTCTTATAAGAGAGTCAAACAAAGAAGCTTAAAGTAAACTCGATAAATGTGTAGAAAAAGAAGTCTCCTATCTATGTTATCCTTAAGAACAATGTTATGTTTGTGACTTAAATTTCATGTGATTTGGAAGTTTGGTTTATGGAGGAAGTTTAGATAATTTTGGTTTGGAAGTCGGATTGATAAGTGATAAATGTTTCTCATGAATTCGGAGTTTGATTGGAAAAAGAACTTTGAAATGGATGAATAAGTGTTTTGGAAGCATTGAGACCGAGACATGGTACTTAGGCGCCGAAAATGCAAGAGGGAGGCAATAAAGGGGTGCCGGGGCGCCATGGAGGTGGCATTGCGGTGCCTAATGATGGATTGCCAACAGAAGGGCCGGCACCCCAACGCCGGCCACCAGGCGTCGGAGCACTGGTGACGCCACTTGGATGGAAGAAAAGAGTTCTAGTTTATTTTTATCGCGATTTTTGTACTCTACTTCATCTAGAACTCCAAGATTGGACTCCTATATATACTCTATGAGGTGTGGGCTCTTCGTAAACTCAACATTACAATTATATCATTGTTGTATACATTAGAAATTTGAGAGAATTGTTTAAATTTAGATTGAGATTATCAAATCTTATAAAACTATTTTAGTTTCTTGGTATAATAAATTCACCCCCTCTTCTACGTAAATCTTGTTTTCTATGTGATCTATTATTTTCATATTGCTCATTTTATTCCCGTCTTTATTATTTGGCCACGTTCTCAACAATTGGTATTGAAGCGATTCTGATATCTTGTTTGTTTCATAACAAACAACTACTTGGCCAAGTTGACCATTGCATAAGCATTCTGAAGTCCGAAGGATAGGAGTTACTGGAACAGAGTTGAGTTTTTTAAGGAATGTAGGAAGAGAGTTATCATTGCAGATGCTTCGAAGATCAGGAACCGAGTCTGGGAGGCTGAGTTCTGAACAATCGTGTCCACTGTACGCCAAACAACTGGACATGTCACCCCAATAGGAGATTTATAAATAGGCTCACAATTTATCGTATAAGTTTATTGATACCTTTATATATTTCACACATATCTTTAGCTTTTGACCTTTTGGATACTAACTTGAATGTCAGAGAGAAACCGGAAAACAAAGTTTATTGGAGCTGCAATGGAGCTTGTTGCAGCAATACAAGATTTCTCATATCATTAGCTTGTATGAGTAAATCAATGCTGTTATCATAACTTAATTAAAAGCAAGTAGAAAGAGGAATGAAATGATCCTAAGGAAAAAAATAATATATATAAATTAAGGACATTGTGTTTTTACTTTTTAGTCTACCAGTAAAGTGATAAGCATTTGTAGGACGACAATTTTATCGGTATTATATTAGATGATTTTCCATGTAAATATAATTTGAAGTGAGCTCCTATCAAGAACATTCAGGACATAAAAATTGAAAGAATAGTTTGGTATAGCTCACATGAACGTAATTAATCTATTAAATTATTAGTCACCAAATAATTAAGGAAACTTGATTTTCATATGTTAGTATAATTATTTTTTACTCACATGAGATACTAGGGATACGTAGATAATAAAGGATGTTAGACATTTGAATCTCTCTAACAATGAATTTGAATTGATTAATAAATATCAATTATTTGTGGTTTAAGCATTAATGCACATACTTAATGGAGAATGATTATGATATTGATTTTCATATCCAAGACGAGGGATTCAAAATTAATTAATGAATCCTCCTAATAAGCTAATGAAATTAATATGAAATATGAGTAAAAAATGATTTGTGTTTTATATTGTTTGTTACATTTACCTTGGTCTACATCCATATTTGTTTTGGTATCTTCACTTTAATTACAGCAATAAAGTGGAGCTATTTTTCTTGGTTGTTTCACACGGAAGTCGACACATTAATTACTCACCAATGCAAAAGCCTACTGCCTCCATATTTTTCCCATATATTGCTGAATTATGCACTAAACACAAACAGAAACAAAGAAAAATCACATCCCTAAATCTTTTGGAGTCTATTTCTCAATTATCTGGAGTAGGTAAGTTCTTAGACCTTTTTAATTTTGTACTTAATTATTTGACAAAGACGTGAATACATATTAAAGAGGATTTGCACTACTAAGTATTTGAAGATTTTAATCCGCACATTTTCATTTCTGTACATACTCTAATTATATATAATCTGAGAGCTTGAATTAAGGAATACAAAAAATGTAACCGAAGATTTACAGCCTATTTTTCAGCATCTTCCTCGACACATATAGCTAAATTGAAATGAACTAGAAAATCAATGGGCAAAATTGTATGTTCATTGTTTGCGAGTTGAACTTCTCACATTGCCAGACTATCTCTGACGGCAACAAAAATTCTGTAAAAAATGGATTCTGGGTATGGTGGAAGTGAATCAGGTGATGAACAGACCTCAAACTCTCGGAGAGGCAAGAAGCCATGCCATCGACATTCAACGCAACAAATACAGCAGCTTGAAGTGTAAGACTAAAATACAGCACACTTAATTTTCTTATTGGATGATTTACAATTTTTTTATATTTTTTTTACGATCTTATTTGTTTTTCATACAAAGCAATCTAAATTCAGATAAGGGTTACTATTTTGACTGTTCATTTTCACACACTTCTGAAGTGTTGGTTATTTTTGTTAAAGGTAAAAGAGATTCCATAATGTTTAGTAATAGGTCATGGTTACAACTTTTTGCAGCAATTAATATTTAACTCTTTGATTGTGGCTGCACATGTACAGAAGTAAATAGTTAGTTCAATTGTCATAGATTTTCATTTTTAAGGGTTTTAAATCCCTGCATTATTTTTGATTTATTCATTGAAAACATGAATGCTTTTCTCCTGATTGATGGCAATTATGCAGGATCTTTAAGGAATGCCCACATCCAGATGAGAATCAGAGGAAACAACTGAGCAGGGAACTAGCACTTAACACCAATCAGATAAAATTTTGGTTTCAAAATAAAAGAACTCAGACAAAGGTATATATATATATGTACGGTTGATTTATACATATATGTTCCTGTCTCCGATTTCATTCTCAGCTATGCAGATAATTAACATTGATTAATTTATATATTTAAGACTCAACATGAAAGAGCAGACAATAGCACCCTTCGATCTGAAAATGAAAGATTGCATTGTGAGAATTTAGCAATGAAAGAGGCACTGAATAAAATCATCTGCCCGACTTGTGATGGTCCACGTGTCGACAAAGAAGAGAGGCAACGAAATCTACAGAAACTGAGAATGGAAAATGCCTTATTGAAAGAAGAGGTGATTTTTTCCTATTTAAAACAAAATCCACGTGTGCGTGGGTAGGGAATTTGGCATTAACTCCACCTAGTCTATTAATAGAAATAATAAGTACCAAATGTGGTACGAATATGTGCACAAGGAAAAGTTGTCTTGAAAGAAGACAAGTGAACTTATTTTTGATACATTTTACAGCATGAACAGATGCTTAACCCATATTCTAGCTTCATGAGACAATCACCAACTTCTTTGCAAACGCCATCTCTTGGTATTGGATCTTCATTTAGTGATCCCAGAAAACAAATTTTTGGTCAAGGGACGGGAGGCCTTCCTCTTGATCCTGAACAAATTCCAAGGATGGAAATACAGGAGATGGAGAAGTCTATTATCATTGAAACAGCTGCTGCTGCCATGGATGAATTGGAGAAACTTCTACAAATGAAAGAACCTGTGTGGATCAAGTCTCCAACAGATGGGAGATATTTTCTTCATTGAGATAGCTATGACAAGCTTTTTCCCAAGGCAAATCAATTTAAAGCCTCTAGTGCCCGGGTTGAATCATCCAAAGATTCAGGTGTCGTGGCAATGGCTACCGCAAACTTGATTAAGATGCTTCTTGATTCAGTAAAATCTCATACTTGTTCAGTTGTCCTTTTCCCAACACATGTTAGTATTATAATAAATTTAACTTATATAAATGATTTTGCAGAATAAATGGAGAGACATGTTTCCTACTATGGTTACTAATGCTAGGACCATAGAAGTGCTTGATTCAGGAAGTTTCGCTGCATCTTTGTATTTGGTAAATTACTCGATGTCTATTTTTGAATCTGTTAGGTCATTTTTTTAATATATATATATTTTTTATTTTTATGAAAGATGAATATAAGATTACACTTGTAAACAGATGTATGAAAAATTGCACATCCTATCACCTCTTGTGGCACCCCGAGAATTCTTTTTCATTCGCTATTGTCGACAACTTAATTCAAACATGTGGATAATGGCCGATGTATCCTATGATTTCATCAAAGAGCTTCAAGATGCTTCCTCTTCCCCATATTGGAAACTTCCATCTGGATGTATGATAGAGGATATGTCAAATGGAACATCAACTGTGAGTTTTTAACAATCACTTTTATTTTTTATTTTTTTTGTTTGTATGATTTAATATGTTTTACATATATCCTCGAATTATTTATGATGATGATTATAGCACAAGAATTGACATATATATGAGATGGGCATTCAAGATGCATTCAATAACCAATTGATTTTGCATTAATTTTTCTAAATGACACTGTATTCACAAGTTCAGAAATAACTTGGTGAAATCCAACAAGAACTGTTTCATCAAGCATGCCTTCTCATGCAGTGTTTCCAATGCGGTAACTCAATTTATGGAAGATTATAGTTGATTTCAAAACTGAAAAGCTCACTATCTTCACACTCTTGGAAGTAGTAAGATCCACGAAACAAGAAAATAAGCAAGTCATTTATTTCATAACCCTATATGTTAATAAATGTCCCAAGGTTATTTAAGTAATTTCAAGTTTTAGCCCCAGCTTCATTTTATAAATTCTTGTTAGATCAAATTACGCCGAGTTATTGACTAATGTGAAAAAATTTGACAGCATTAATGATTTCTTATAATTAATATCGTATATTGTGCATGCACTCAATTGTATTCTCCATTACAATTTTTCTTTGTTTTGTTTAATAGGTTACATGGATCGAACATGTTCAAGTGTATGATAAATTGGTAACTCATCGTCTCTATAGAGAATTAATATGCGGTTGTCAAGCATATGGAGCCAAAAGGTGGATTGCTAGTCTTCAAAGGATGTGTGAGAGATTTTCATTCTCAACGGGGCAAACTAATAGACCTACACATGAACTTGAAGAAGGCAAACATTTGCTCTTTGTTCAGCGTCTATTTTACATTTCCCAACTGCATTAATATTATAATGTACAAAAATTGAGCAAAAAATGGTCGTGATAATTTTTTCTTCTTTTAGTGATAGACTCAGCTGAAGGCCGGAGAAATTTAATGCAACTTTCTCACAGAATGATCAAGATGTTCTCTGAAATATTGAGCATGTCAAGCAATCTAGCTTTTCCCCACACATCAGAATGGAACAACAGTGGAATTCGAGTCTCTCTTAGACAAAGCAATGGTCTAGGCCAACCAAATGGCTTGATCGTTGGCGCAGCCACCTCTCTGTGGCTTCCCCTCTCACCTGAGAATCTCTTTAACTTCTTCAAAGATGATAAAAAAAGAGCAGAGGTATACATACTTAATAAATTTTTCTAAATACTTGAATAATATTATCCAATTTACTTCAAAAAGTTAAAGCTAGTTACAGAAATTTCTAAAGAAATCCATTTTACATTGCAGTGGGACGTTTTATCCAACGGAAGTCCTGTTAGTGAGATTGCACACATCTCAACTGGAACACATTCTGGAAATTGTATCTCTATCATCCAGGTTACTTTCTTTCTACTTAGCTATATATAGTGCTATAGAGTATTTCAATATTTATTTTATAAATTTACGGTCTTCTCAAAGTGCTTTATCTAATTTCTCGAAAAAATTAAATATAAACAGCAAAAGAAAAGAACCATCATTCAACGTGTGGCTAATTAATGTACAATGCTTTGGTATTGAACATAAATACGACACTGAAGTTTTAATAGAGTCATTAACCAGTGTGCAATTCATGTGCACTCAACTGATGACTTATGATTGACAAAACATTCTTCTATTCTGCTTAATATATATCCATATACTGATATAGGAAAAAGGTGTGAAATATTTGCGAACTACTAGAAGCTTGATAGCATTTTTATTGGCTTGCATTACCAGTAAATTAGAAGTTTTTTACATAATAAATTTGAAAAAAATGTCATGTGCAATAGACTAATTTCTTAGACTAGTTATAGCATTAAGATGATCTAAAGCTCAAATTTTATATGGGAAATAAATTTACAAATAGGAATATGTTTTCATGCTTTGCAAAAATCATATTGTCTATCGAGTATTTATTTGTCATATTGTGTATGCATAGTTTATACAATAGTAATCTGTATTAAAACTATAAGACAGCACCTGTAATTTATACAAACTGGAAGGTAAAATATGTTTCCCATCGTATTTGTTTTCTCAGTTATAACTTGTCCCAAACTACATAATTTATAAATGAAAATAACATTAACTATAATATTGTTGATGTGCAACTCATGTGTGTCTGAGCTGCTATCATTAAAATTTGACGATTTTTGCTTCTATGTTTGATTACAACCTTTTATATGTAATGCCTTAAACTCAATGGGAAATCTCGGAAAAATAAAGAAAGTTATATATAAAAGATCAAGAGTTTGTGCCAACCTCATGCAAATAATTGATTATAAAATTATATTTTTCAATATTTTTATGAAAATGCATACAATTGAGTTACCAATTATTTTCTTACCACAATGATATTTATGATTTATATACAGCCATATGCACCCAAGGAAAACAAGATGCTGATTCTCCAAGAAAGTAGCATTGACTCCCTAGGAGCAATTATCATATATGCTCCAATAGAGTTACAATCCATCACCTCGGCTGTGAATGGTGAAGACACTAAGATAATTCCTATACTTCCATCTGGATATATAATCTCTAGTGATGGCTGCCTTGATCATAAGAGAATTGGAGCGTCAAGCAGTTCGAGCATGAGTAACTCCAGTGGTTCACTCTTGACAATTGCTTTTCAAATACTAGTGTGTTACAACGCACTTTCAGAGCAACAACAAATGGAGTCAGTGGCCACTGTGCACTCTCTTATAAGCTCCACAGTTCAAAAAATTAAAGTAGCTCTTAAAGTCTCCGAGTTGGATTGATAGAGGTCTTGTTGTTATTTGAGGTCATCTTGTGTAACAGGATAATGTTTACTGACAGAACATTGGCGTGATAATAACTTGACCCTTTTGAACGTTGGTTGCATAGCGTTGGCATAAAAGAACTAACATAATAATATTGTTGTTTGCAATTTGTATGCTTTGGAACCCAAGCTGCAGAGCCAAACCATAGGTTAATCTTGAGTATTCTCTCTTTCGCTATTACTAATTGATTGAAGTTCAACACAAGTATATTACTAATTGATAATGTTAGGACTAGTAATACACTTTTGCCTTAAATTCAAGTTGGTGGTCATTGAGCTCTTCTTGCGAACAAATACATTACTAATTTTAAGCTTAAACAGTAAAACTTAACTAGTACGATGAGAATTTTCTGGACATTGTGTTTGACATGTTCTTTCTTTATGGTGATTATTAGCCTTTGAATATAGAATTAATAATATGAAGTTTAGACTTTGATATTTATTTGTCTGTAGGAATGGTATAGAGTAAGACCTAAAAAATACTTGCAAGGTAATTGAGGTGAAATTTCCATTAGAATTAGGAATAAGAACAATTGTGGACCAAATATGATGCTTAATATTGGGGTAATGAATAAATAGTATAATTATCACATTGTAGTCTTAATAAAAGTAATAAACTCATGAAGTTGATAAGACGAAAGGCTCAAATCAAGGCTTTAACTAATTGTTATGTTATTTCATTACCTTTATTGTTCTTTAATTAATTATTTTCGTGAGAGAATTCATTTATTTTATTTAGCTCTGAATTTATTTCTAATCAAAGCACTAACTCGAATTTCAATCATTTCGATTTTTTAGGAGAAACACCAACAAAGCTTCAGCGTACACCTTGACTCTTTAAGTGTTGAGGAATTGGATTCTTGAATCCTTTTTTTGAATAATATTATAAAAAGTTGAAAAGTTTCAAATTCTTTTGGATCCAAATTGGTATTCTATAGAATTGAGGATTTGTTGATCAAATGCAATGGAGAAAGTGTATTATTTACTCACTAATATTTTTTTCTCTTCTTTATGTTTGAAACACATCAAAGAAATTTATATTCATTTTTACAAAATAAACCTTTATTGTGAATAATGTATATACTCAAACACACTTCTTGACCTAGCCAAATGTTTTTGGGTCTAAAAATCCCAAGTATATGCTGAGCACTCGCCAGAAATTTTGGCCCAAAGTTTGATATTTACCGAACCATTTCATGTGGTCAGTAATTATGGCTCGACTAGGCCGACTAATATTTATTGTGGTCGGTGAATGTATTGGTTCTATCAAAAATTTTGGCCTAAAAAATATTTGACCGACCCATTTCATATGTTTGGCAATTGTATCTCGTCAAAGCCGACTAATAATTTTTTTAGCATGTAAATATTAAGGCATCAAATCCCTACCAAAAAAGTTGGGAAAAATACAAGACATTCATCGACCTTTTTAAATTGGTGGCAAATGTGCTTATCCAGGCTGACTGCAATATTAGCTTGGTTGGTAAATGTTAAGATGCCAAGTACCCGTCAAATATTTGGGCCAAAATATAAAATATCCACCAACCCATTTTATTGCGGTGGGCAAAATGTATAGTCTAGGCCTATTAGAAATATTTTTTGGTCGGTAAGTATTGTTTTCGGTGGCTAATTTTAGATTGGTAGGGAATATTTGGTCGACAAAAATGATTTTCATTGACTATTTATATTTGGTCGGGAAAAACTAGTTGGCAAAGGTATACCCGACTAAACAAATTTATTAGTCAGTAAAAACAGTATTTTCGCTGGCTAATTCTTGGTTGGTCGAGAAAATCTGGTTGGGAAAGCCATAGTTTCTTGTAGTGTGAGCAAATATACAATTCAAGTTGGAAGCAACAACCAAATATCTATTTGTGAGAAGGTTAGAATAATGAAAATCTCGTTAATCCTCAACAAGAAAGGATCCTTGTCATTAAAATTTCTGTGCTCTGTCCTTGCTTTTACCTATAGAAGGTCCGTAGGTAAATATTACCAACGGTTTTCCATTTGAAACATTCAAGCACCCTAAAATAGAAAAATAATATCAGTTCGAAATATTCCGTTGGTGCCTCTCTCTAACAACGAATTTCATGGTTTCAGCGACGAAAAACTTTTCGTAAAGCTACGATTTTGTAGTGTTATCATAACTTAATGAACACAAGGAAATTTCTTTTAAAAATTATGTACATTGTGTTTTTGGTCGACCCGACGAGTGAAAAGCATTTGTAGGACAATAATTTTGTCGGTGTATATTTGATGGTTTTCAATATAAATATTTGCAATGTGCTGCTACAAAGAACATTTTGACAAGAAAATTGCAAGAATAATTATGGTATAGCTTACGCAAATAGGCTTAATCTATTAAATTATTAGTCCCCACATAATTAACGAAATTATATTGATTCAGCATAAATAATTTTTACTCACATACTAAGGACACAGATAATAAATGTTGTTAGGTATTTTAAATTTGCACACATCACGTCTGTGAAAATGAAAATGAATTTGAATGTATTAATGTAATTATTTATTATTTGTGGATTAATCATTAATGCAGATACTTTATAGAGCATGATTATCATATTGATTTTCATATCCAAGGCAAGAGTGATTCAGAATTAATAAACGAATCCACCTAATAAGCTAATGAAATAAATAGGAATGATGAGTGAAGAAAGGTTGGTGTTTTATATATTTAGTTACATTTGCCCTCGTCTCCACCCATATTTATTACTGTATCCTCGCTTTAAATACTACCATAAAGTGGATGTGTTTTTATTAGTTGTTTCACACTCAAGTCAACTTCTACTCATGACCAATTACATACCAATACAAAACCCTACTGCCTCCATATTCTTTTATATATATTGCTGATTTATGTACTACACACACAAACAAATAAAAATCACATCCCTGAATATTTTGGAGTTTATTTCTCAAATATCTGAAGGAGGTGCGTTCTTAACTTCCTGTAATTTTGAACTTAATTATATGACAAAGTGGTGAATACATATATCTAAAATGAAACCAGCAAAGAAAATCAATGTGCATTTTGTATATTCATTGTGTGAGTTGGAACTTCTCACATTGCCAAACTTTCTCTGACAGCAGTAGAAAAACTGTAATCAATGAATTCTGGGTATGGTGGAAATGGATCAGGCGATGAACAGGCTTCAAACTCTCGGAGGGGTAAGAAACCATGCCGTCGACACTCAACACAACAAATACAACAGCTTGAAACGTAAGATTAAATTAAGTACACTTGATTTTCTTATGGATGATTTATAATTTTTATTTATTTATTTTAAAATAAAGCTATCCAAATTAAGACAAGGCCTACTATTTTGAGTGTTATTTTTTTTTTCATACGGTTCCACTTTCTAGTCATTGAAGAATATAAGTGTTGGTAATTTTTAAATAAAGTAAAAGAGATTCCATATTCCTTATAATAGGTCATGGTTACAACTTTCTTGATGCAGTAGTTAATATTGAGCTTTTTTGCTTGTGGCTGCATATGTACAGAACTAAGTAGTTGATTAAACTGTGTTAGATTTTCATTTTAAGGGTTTCAAATCCCTGAATTATTTTTGATTTATTCAATTGTAAACGTGAATATTTTTCACATGATTGGTGGCAATTATGCAGGTTCTTTAAGGAATGTCCAAAACCAGATGAGAATCAGAGGCGACAATTGTGTAGGGAACTTGCACTTGATCCAAATCAGATAAAGTTTTGGTTTCAAAATAAAAGAACTCAGATGAAGGTGCCATATATATATGGTTGATTTATGCTAATATATTCATGTCTCCCATTTCATTGCTGATAATTAACATTGAGTATTTTATATATTTCAGGCTCAACATGAGAGAGCAGACAATAGCACCCTTCGATCTGAAAATGAAAGATTGCACTGTGAGAATTCAGCAATGAAAGAGGCACTTAATAACGTCATCTGCCCAACTTGCGTTGGTGCACGTCTTGGCCAAGAAGTGAGGCAACATAATCTAATGAAATTAAGAATGGAAAATGCATTATTGAAAGAAGAGGTGATTGTTTCCCTTTTTTATAAAAAAAATCAATGGCTACCTAGGTAGGGGATATGGAATTAACTCTACCTGGTCTATGAATAGAAATAATTGGAACAAAGGAGGGATGCATTCTGAATTTATTACTTGCCTAAGGAAAAAAATCTACTTTTGTATATAAGTCTTGAAAGAAGAGAGGTGAACTCATTTTTGTTACATTTTACAGCATGCACGGATGCTTAGCGCATACTCCAGCTTCATAGGGAATTGATGGCGTACAAATATTAGCCTTAAATTATGTGGAAGGACAGGATGAGCACAAACATCAGGGCACAGCAATATAAACCCCTGTTCTGCCAAATAACTTCCAGGCGTCTAATGCCTTTATTTAAGTTTCAGCTTTACTTCTGTTAAATAATCGTCAGCTTTTAATTACAATCTTTTTATTTATCCTAGGGTTTTCGTCCTTTATAAATAATTTTTCAGTTGAATTCTATACTTTACAGAATTTGAGGATGTTTTTTTTTATCTTTTCATACTGCGATCAATTTCTGAAGCCCTTCAACGGGCTTTGCTCTTAGAGAAACAAGCTGCATGCCTTGGTGTGGGATTGTAAACTGCAAAAAATTCAACCAGTAGCTCGCGGGGCTGACCTTCCTCCACGGGTGCTAATAACCCTCGTTGGGAGCAGGGTCACACAGCAGAAAGTGGTTCAAGCAACATCATACCTCTAATATCCTGGTCAACATATTAAAATAGTCGAAGTTAGTCCAAAAACTAATTTTGAAAAGTTAGGCGCGGTGGAGTGGTTTAGGATTAAAACAGGCCTTATCTCATTCTCTTTATTACATTAAGGAGAATTCATATATATATATAGAGAGAGAGAGAGAGAAACGAGACAGAGAGGAGAACAAAAAAATCATAAATAAAAAAAAAAGGGGAAAAGGAAGAAGGAACAACAGCACTAAACTTGAAGCATTGGAATTCGTTTATCTCTTTGCTTGGAATTAATTCCTTGTTTGGAAACAACGAATGATAAGACGGGAAACTACAATTTCAAGAAATTGTCATTGTTTACATTTCTATTGAAATGGGAAAAAAGATGGTAAATATCAATGTTCTAAAATGTGTAATACGTGATAATGCATTTCGTTCGAGCATCAAGCATATACATGCCTATGCGAAGCATACACGTAATTATGCATTTTTAAATTTTTAATATTTTAAACTAATAAATAAATTAAATAACGCATTCTTTGAACTTTATATATTCTTTAATTTTTTTTAAAAAATATATATATTGCTCAACATTTTAAATATTACAATTATTTGAACTTTATACATATTCTTCAAAATTTCAATAAAAACATATTGCTCAAAATTATAAATACTACAATTACTTGATATTTATAGGTTTCTACAATTAGATTAAACATGAACACCGACTTAAAAAATATTAAATATTATGTAACTTTCTATCATATTCCAATTAAATCTCATTTTCTTCATTCAAGTATTCTTTTGTATCATCCGATACAAAATCATCTTCATCGGCTCTCTTACTTCAGCTCGAGAATTTCTATTAACTCTTGTAATTGGTAAGATATATTTGTTAATCTCTTCCTCATTATCACAATCACCAACAATTCAAGATTGTGCCTTATTAACATCACTTGCTAGTAAAACTAGAGGAATATCGAAAAAGAAGGGGGCTCGGGCTTGGTGTAATAGTATTGTGCAATTCTACGAAAATTTCTTTTAATTTTTTATTTTTTAAAAGGTCAAAATCCTACGTATTGTTGTATATAATTCATGGGCTTGGATGATTTGAATTAATTTGATGTTTGTTGGGCTCAATTTGTATTTTTTAAGTTATAAAAATGGGTTGCGCTTTGCTAGGCTAATTTTGGCACAATTTGTAGCACAAATTCATGTGGATTTTGGTGTTTAAGCATGCATATGGTCAACGAAATGGGTTTACCGCATTATCATGTGCATACTCCATATGCGAGGCATTTTGAAAAATGCCTCAAACATATGCACACATTTTAGAAAACTCGTAAATACATGAAATGGAAAAAGGGTTTAAAATATTAAAGAAGAAAGGAGAAATACGAACAAAAAATGGAATGATAAAGAATGAAATTCAATGGCATTACATGGGCCTTTTGAATTTATGTGTAAATGTGATTTGCGAGTAAGGAATTGATATTATCAGAGCTTTATCCAACTCAGAAAGAACTTTATCCAACTCAGAAAGAAAGGGAAATGGAGAAGGATTAGAATCGGAATTTTTAGTAGCAATTGAGTTTTTACGCAGCTTTTGGAGATAGAGCCTTTTGATACCGGAGTCGAAGCCACATGAACATGCCATTTTGCATGACTCATTTTATAGAGCATGTAGTCATTATTTGGACAAATGTTCATTTTTTTATTATCATTTTTGCATCACTTGTAAATAGCTAGGTGGGCTCGTATTCATATGTATAGTTTATTTTGTTTAAATAGTAAAATCTTTAAAATTCGGTTGGTTTCTGTTGCATTGTTATCTTGTGGTTATTGAAGGGGCCAATGATCTCATTTAGTTGTAAATATTGTTGTTGGGATAGGTTAAATTTTATTTAAAGTTGTTTAGTCCAAATTACACGGAAGATAATGACGATTGTTTTTTAAAAATAAATCAAAATAAGTTGCATAATTAGTAGCCTTGACGGTGGATCGGACCTCTAGTTGGTATTCATCATCGGCTGACATCATATTTCAGGTCCATAAGTGTCATCCGCACTACCCACATCCACCATTGGCGCACTGGCAGTAGCAACATGCCTTCGGTGAATCCAGTTCCTCCATCAGCTGCTCGAGATGTAGCAATTTGCAGTGTTTTTCGTGTGGTGCTTGCTGCCATCATCAGGCATCTTGCCCAAATTGAAATGCTAAAAAATTTCTAGTTGGATGAAGGTGAGGAGATTGGTTAAGGTGGTGCTCCTATTATTTATGTCTAGGTGGAAGAAGATGTTCCATTAGAATTGGTTGGGTGTAATGTTGATCCGGCCTTGGCCATGAGATAGCCCAGGTGATGAGGACAATTAGCTGTGCAGCACCATCTTTTAGTTGTCAAGGGAAAGGCTATTGGATTATAAGTCATGATCTAAAAAATGATTGTCCCCCGAAAGGCAAAACGTACATGAAAAAGGGGGAATATCTTGGCTTGCACCGTCAAGAGAAAATTTTCTAATTCATTATTGACTAGGGGAGTTGTGAGAATGTTGTGTCGACCGAGGTTTTCAAGATGTTAGAGGGCAAAATGTACATGAAAAGGGGGGAATATACTGGCTTGCACAGTCAAGAGAAAATTTTCTATTTCATTATTTACTAGGGAAATTGTGAGAATGTTGTGTCTACAGAGGTTGTCAAGATGTTAGAGCTCAACAAGAACCTCACCCAAAACCATATCGCGGTGCTTGGTTTAATCAAAGTAACGATTTTACTATTGATCGTTGTGTCATAATTTCTTTATTGATTGGTAGTAATTATTCAGATCATGTGTGGTGTGATGTGTTTACCATGTATGCATGTCATTTTTTGCTGGGTGTCTATGGAAATCTGATAGAAATGTGTTGCGTGAAGAAAGGCATAATATAGTTCTGTGTTTGGTGGGTCTAAAATTTTGCTACCACCAGATAAGGATATGTTAAGGGATAGAATCACATATCGAATAAAGATGAAAACATAGACCAATTTATAAAGGGTTTGTGCTACTTCTTTTAATAAGGTTAACTTTTTAAGATGGAATCTCAAATCTTAACATAAGATCAGAGCTCATTAAGCTCCAACTAACAATTCGATCAAATTAAGAATAAAAAAAATTGAGCACACGAATTTCAAAATTAGTCTGCTTAAACGAGCCACTATTTTGCCGGAACATGTTAAGGGATAGAATTTCACATCAAATAAAGTCGAAAACATAGACCAATTTATAAAGAATTTGTGTTATTCCTCTTAATAAGGTTGAACTTTTAAGATGGAACCCCAAATCTTAACATGATAACTGTTAATGTGTAATTTGTAATGTATTTTTTAGTAGAAAAGTCAAAAGAAATTGTAAAAGAAGCAAGGGCTAAAAATATAATTTGTAGTATGTTTTTAAGTTTATATAAGTAGCAAAAAATATGCCCTAATTGAAAAAAGGATGAAAGTGTAAGAAAATTTGAAAGAAAAGAAAGTTTATGTTGCTTTTCCATTTTCATCTCTGAATTACACTAGTTTTATACATGTGAAACCTGTGCAATTTGAAATTTTCCCTTGTTTCATACATATGAAACCAGTTTTCAAAACTGCAATCTCAGACAACATATTTTTGGTATTAGAGCAGTGCAGGTTGTATTCCTTCATTTGCAACTAAGATTTGGGAGCAAAAAGAAAAAAAAGGCTGTTGTAGAAAAGAAGATGGCAAGCACAAGTGGTTCAAGTGAAAGCTTACAACAACCGTTTGTTCCGATTTTTGATGGGCAAAATTATGATTTTTGGTGTGCGAAGATGAAAACTTCATTTCTTGCAGTGTATCTATGAAGTATGTCGAAGATGGCTTCGAAGAACCTAAAAATGAAGAAGGATTATCAGATGCAAAGAAGAAGGAACTCAAAAAATGTAGATAAAGAGATGCAAATATGTTTTCAATGCTTAATAGAACTGTGGCTGATTCAATTTTTCCAAGAATAATGATGGCAAACAAAGCCAATGAAGCTTGGAAAATCCTAAGAAAAGAGTATCAATGAGATTTGAAGGTAAGATCCATTAAACTCCAATATCTTAGGACATAATTTGAAAATATAAAAATGAAAGATAATGAGTGTGTTAAAGAATTTTCTGATAGATTCAATGAACTTGTAAATCAAATGAAATCATATGATGAGAAGGTTTCAAATGAAAAAATGGTGGAAAATATTCTCATCAGCTTGTCGAAAAAATTTGATCTTCTTGTGGCTATGGTTGAAGAAACAAAGGATTTAGAAAAGTTGGAAGTTGAAGAATTGATGTGTTCTTTGAAAGCATTTGAGCAAAGATTAAATCGATGCTCTGAAAAGTCAATTGAGAGTGCATTCCAATCTAAGCTCAATGTTGGTTCTAAGAATGTTGAAATACGACAATATGGTGGTGAATACATGAGTAAATGTGGAAGAAATACTAGAGGAAGAGGAAGGAGTCCAAGAGGTCGGGGTGAAAGCAACTTTGAGAGGAGTTTTAACGAAAGAGATTCATCATAAAAGTGAAAAATTTGCAAGAGAAGCAACCATGATGAAAATGATTGTTGGCTCAAAGGAAAGCCATAATGTCACAATTTTAAGAAGTCTTAGGCATTTGAAAAAAAGATTGTGGAGTGAAGTACACCTAACAAGCAAATTGTACAGCTGAGAAGGAGGGTGATTCAAGCATGTTTTATGCTTCTTTGAGGGCAAACGAATAAAAAAAAATGATTCATGCTTCTCAAGTTCAAGCTGCTTCAAGTATCAAGAAACTCAATAGTTTTTGGATAGTGAACACTACTAAAAACAACGACTTCAGAGACGGAATTTTTCATCTCTAAAGCCCTGATTTGTGTTGCTAACAAGTTTTACCGATGGAAGGTTTCTGTCGGTAAAAACGATAGTAAAACCATCGCCGGTAATTTACCAACAGAATTCTCTGTTCGTCGATAAATTAGGAAAATTCTGTTGGTGTTTATCGACGACTATAACTGTAGTTAATTAGCAATGACATTAGCTACAAATTTTTTTCTGTTGCAAATTACCTGTAGATTAAAGTATGTTGATGATTAGCAATGGAATGCCGCCGCTAATTTGAATAAATTTTTTTATAAAAAAATTGGATTACTATTCTAATTAATTAAAAAAAACTAAAGTTTAATAACATGTATAAAATAACTAACAAAGAACATGAAATTGCAAGCAGCTTCTACTCTAAAATTACATTTATTTCCCTTCTATTTCAAAAATCAAACCAAGCTCTTAAAATTAAGTCACGTGCCTCATGTCCGTCTTGTTCTCCCTTCTTCTGTCGATGTACACGTTCAAATAATTGTGGAGAAGTACGTGTCTTGCCCAATTTCTCATGCTGAAAATAAATAATAAATTCAATATTTATAGCTTAAAAAGAATCTTGATTGGCACACTCTTAACAAAATCAAACATATATCATGCATACCAATCAATCTCCAATTTAACACCTCACTCATTTTCATGTTTACTATTAGGCTTGCATGGGGCTCTAATGTGCACAAGGAATAGTTTGTATCATAATATAAACGAGCAACCCATTTTATCATGTCGACTTGATTCTATAAAACCAATTCTTTAACATCGATTTGGATTGGTTATTTAGTAGAAAAGGTAACGTGAAACTGAGTTCGAAAATCGTCGTTTCGAAGATCTTGTAGTAAGCTTCCACAACAATTTGTATCAGAGCTTCAAGGTGATGGATTTGACTTAAAAAAATTATTAGAAAAACTGGCAGAAACAAACAGAAAATAGAAACCTAGAAAATGCCTGGTTTTTTCAAAAGGATCAAACCTGTAAATTAGATTTTCGGACAATCCAATGGCCGGTTGGTGAAACAGAGACCACCGTCTTATTTTGTTGATCAAGCCATATTGTTTCATTGAAACCATAGATCAAAATACACAAGATCTTTTGATCAAATACAAGACTACCTAATCCGCTGGAGATAAACCAACACCAAGGTTGGGAGCTATTGCAGAAGCACAAATTCAGGAGGACTAAGGCGATGTATAAGGAGTCGGGATCTAACATGAGGAACATGCAGTCCGGGAGGGCTAAGGTATAAACCAGGAATTAGAATTTGTTTTGAAGGAGCACACCTCCAGTAGGATCAAGGGAGACCGCAGGAATTAAAGTCAGAAGTTTTACAGGATAGGCGAGTCTGGACCGTACTGTAAGTTTGCTTTGATTTATAGTGGATTACTGATTCACTTGATTAGTTAAGAATCTAAATTTAGTAGTTGGATCTTGTTTGTTTTTCCTAATCAAGGGCTTGCAGCATCTAAGTCTTATGTGACCTAATTCATCACAATTGTAACGATGGGGAATGAATCTTGGAGTATTTTTAGGTCTCAAGTTTTTAACCATAGGTTGAAGAAACCTATATTGCACAGAAGATCTTTATCCCAGAGCTCCTACATTCTTAGACTTAACAGATGTGGTTACACTCTTATTTGTAGAAGATGAAGCAGTATGAGAATTTGTTACTTTAAAACCTAAGCCATTCCTATTCCCAACTAGCTTATTCAAACCTAACACGTTATCTAACTTCTTAGCACCACTAGAAAAAGATCAAAGTTTGGCACTAGATTTCTCAAGATCACTCGTAGGAGATTTAACCTTAACTTTTATGGACTCTCACTCAACCCTTAACTCATTCAATCTGCTAGTCAAATCCTCTAAGTTTGATTACTAAACTCTCATTTTCTAATGCAAGATTATGTAATTTCTTAAAGGCAGAGCTATTAGCCTTTTTTTATCTTAAGGTAGTGCTCATACAACTAGTTATGTAAATCCCTATCATATTCTAATTCTTCATTTGAAGAGTCAGACTGCTCTATATCATCATCTCTCTTAGGCCTGGGCAAAAAAATCGAAAAACTGATTAAACCGAACCGACTCGGGTCGGTTTGGGTCTGTTTGGTCGTACGTTTCGAGTTGGTTTGATTTTTATTTTTCAAACCCGACTCGGGTCGGGTCGATTCATGGTTTGATGTCTCAAATCGACCCAAATCGCTACTTTTGGGGGGGGGGGGGG
>CAIGRB010119226.1:123426-141585 GCA_903798255.1 Fraxinus quadrangulata
TTTTTTTTTTTTTTTTTGCTCGTGCTCCTGTGAGTCTCTCTCTAATATTTAAGCTTCCTGCTGTAAGATGTAATGAACTTGTGGAAGCTACAGCATTTCAGGCACTAGTTGCAATATGATCTTGAGGTATCATGTTATTAATATTAATGGCTGCATAGGATTTTAACTTAATCGAAAATTCTCCTACTTTTCCTTTCATGGGGAGCTTGAATTTAGTTTCTAGTTATCGTAGTGGTCAGTGATTTTCTTGAAATCTGTCAGCCTAAAAGTTGAGATATTAAGTGGTACTTACTACATAGGATTACCAGTGCTGAAACTTGAGGTAGACCAGTGACATTTTCAAGTGAATACCACTTTGTTCTGTAAAAGTAAAAATAGCCCAGGGGCCCCCCCAATAGGGGGCCGCCATGTGTACATTATGGACACCGTTATGGCGTCCATAATGTACACCAAGCACTACCCAAAAATTATTTATTCAATTAACATCTTTGACATTGACCTTGATATAAATGGATGAGGTGTAACACTGCCAGAAATTGATCAGTAGCAACCACTACAGTAACTAATGAAACGTTCGGGAAACAAATCCATACCTTACCTCCTTGCATTTCATTTGTGACAATTTGAGATAAACCCAATTTTCTACCAATCTTAACAGCGTGAGCCAAAGAAATTATAGGCTCCAAAATTGCAACAAAAGAGACTTTGTATGTTTTAACTAGATGCTTGAGATGTCGAGTAGTAGAGGAGTTACCTACTCCTCTTGCATTCCATACAAGGAATGCAATCATTTGGAATGCTCGAGCTGTGTGTCCCTGACCAACAAGTCAGAGACCTTGACCATTTTTTTATTTCTTCGATTGTTGGCTGCAATATCTGGTGTGTCCGAGTCAGAGCGACAAACACTATCTCTCCCATTAATGAAAGGTTCATCTGACAGATGGACCCCAGTTTCCAAATGCAGACAATCTAATAGAGCATCAAAAAAATTTTTTAGAGGCACATCTTCCACAAGTCTGGGAGGCATCATAAGTTGTGGGGAAATACTATATTGTCTTGGTTGGGAACTAGGAGGGTTTTCCTCACTTAGTAAACCATCCTTATGTACATATCCCACTATATTCTCCATACCAACATTTTCCTCCTCTTCCTCTGATTGTTCCCCTATTTCAGTGGGCTGTTGTACCAGATTAATCTGTTGCACTAAAATATTTCCTTTCAGTAACATATCTTCAGTATTTGGGTCGAGCTGATTTTCCTTGGTGATATCCACCTCCTCGACAGTCGGATTATCTAAAGTAACACATTGGTCATGTACCTTTTCTGGAGAAACTTGGCTGCACTTAGCAATATGAGCACACTTGTTATCATTCTCAACAATTTTCAACCCATTTTCAGGGTCATTATCCTTCTCTTCATCAACTTTATCATCTATATTCAAATCATTTTTCTTTTCCTGGGGGGATTTCCTGTCTACTCGTTTTGGTTGGAATCTTCTACAGGTAGGTAGATCATGACCATGAAGCCTACATTGAGTACAAAACTTTGGAGCCCTTTCATAAACCACATCTTGCCAAAAACCAGAAGAGTTATCAGTCCCATACCCAATCCAAATTTGATTTGTTCTTGGTTGTGACAAATCCATTTCCACACACACCCTTCCATTACTCTGTCTGGTGAATGTAACAGTAGGAAGATTTGTGCCCAGATAATATCCCATCTGCTTGACCAACTGCTTTAGGTATAACGGGATACAAAAATTTAAAGGAAGCATGGAGAATCTAATCCAGACAGGGACTACAGGCGATTCTTCTGTAGGTTTGAAATCACTTGTCCATTTAAACAAACGAAAAAAAGATCCTTCAATCTCGTGAGAGTCAAGCATCCACACCTTGGTAAAATCCTCTGCGTTTTGCAGTTTAATCAGCACATGCCTTCTATTAATAAAACTGACGATTGGTACTGCTGTCAAACCCCAGATGTTGCAAATAACATTTCGAATGACATCCATCCTAGGACGAGTCTTGGGGAATTTAGCAATCAGAGCAAACTGGAGAGGAGTCTCAGATCGCTGCAATTCAAGAGGCGTAAAGATAATAGCTAGCTTACCATTTTTGAATTGTGGCTGTCGAAGAGATAGCTCAACGTCCATTATAGGGATACTGCCAAGATCAAGTCTTGATGATCAATTCGATACGACTGCTGCATAAGTGGATGATTTAACCAGGTTCTCAGAGGAAGAAGCATCAAGGATCTTGTTAGTAGGGGGAGGTCGTTCAGTAGGCGAGGAGGAAAGGGGAGGATCGGCCATGGCGGCAGATCCCCACTCAGGGGCGGCTGTCTTTTAGGGTTTCAATAGAGAAGAGTAGCAACAAAAGAACAAAGTGTTACACTTGGTCCGATACAACTAAACCTTAGTAGACTTTGACCACCCAACCTATAAATTACCGAAGAACCTTTTCGATTGTACGACCTGCACTTTCTAGAACTCTAGGCTTCTTTCTCCCTCCACATGAATCACCAAGAATAAACCTTCGTTCCAGAACAACTAGAACTCCAAGTTGTATCTTCCTATCTTGTACATAATTCTGAATGCTTATTGCAGGAGGTAAGGGTTTTTAGTGTTTGATTTATTGATCTTTTGTGTGTAGATCTTTGGTTCAATTAAGAGAATAATGGAATGTGTATTTGATCCGCAAAGGATGTTCATTTGTATGAAACAAGGGCTCAACAATTGGCAAAATAATGTTTTGGAAATAATTTAAAGAATTGATCTTCTGGTTGAATCAAGAGATCTTTGGAATGTATTTTGGATATTTAATAATATGATATCTAACATAAAATATTGATTCAACACACTTTGGAATGGACCTATGCTTAGGTATTTATAATATGAAGTGTTTGAGGTTGAATAGGATTGTAAAATCAACTTAAAATTGCGAACTAAGGGTTTTCTTATAGATATGATACTCAGCGGACCCCTCATGCCTAGTGAGCTGCAAATCCACTGCTCGAGTGCCAAGGCTGCTCTCAGTGAGCGTTGCTTCTATTTTGGGTGCTCGAGCATGCCATGCTCGTTCAGCGAGCGGTTTTATATCGAATTTTTCTCATTGGTCCATATTTAACATCTTTGAATTCTTCATGACCTATACTACCAATCCCAACTATTTTGACTATAATTACAACTCAATAACTCATGATTTTGAACACAAGAATAACCAATTATAATTAGGACCTAACACTTAGTTTTTAAGTCATGTAAACTCGACTTTTGGTTGATATGTATAAAAGAAAATGTATAATTATTTTTTAAATTCTCTACTAAATGAGACGTCAACTCTTATATTTTTAAATGATTTTTCTTATTTAGTAGCAGTTGAGTTTTTGGCAGCATTTATAGATAGAGCCTTTTGATTCTAGAGTCTGAGTCACAATGCCAAGCTGACTTGTATCACTTATTTTATACAGCATGTAGTCATTATTTTTGACACAAGTTCATTTTTTGCATCATTTGTAAATAGCTAGGTGGTATCTCTCTATATTTTGTATCCGTATTATATATTTTTTTTGTTTAAATAGTAAAATCTTTAAAATTCGGTTGGTTTCTATTCTGTTGTTTTATTGTGGTTATTGAAGGGGCCAATGATCCCATTTAGTTGCAAATGTTGTATTTGAGATAAGCTGCATTTTATTTCGGGTTGGTTAGTGCAAATATACGGAAGATAATGAGGAAAATTTCTTAAAAATAAGTCACAGTAAGTTGCATATTTAGTAGTCTCGTTGGTGGATAACCATAAGGAGGGGAACTAGATGCATAAGCTTAAGTGATATAAACAAAGCCTTTGGTTGCGAACTCTGGTGGAAGTTCACAAAGAAAGATTACATATGGGGTTGGGTTTTGATTTCAAAATAGTGTATCTAAACATCAAAGTCAAAACTCACCATGTTGGAAGAGAATTCTAAAAATTGGAGATTCTGTTGAGCCTCATTTGGTAAAAAATTCTTGCAGGCCTTGTTTCAGATTTCATTTGTTATGGAGTTTGCAAATGGAGATAAATCAAACTAGGTAAAACTAAACAATGGATTGCAGTCAATTTTTTGATAAAGTGAAAGCAATCCCAAAATCTTCCCAATCTGATGTGTTGTAATGAACCTTAATTCTTGTGGCATATTCAAGATCGAGAGCTCTTTACATCCAGATGTGCTACTCAAGCTCCTTATAATTAGATAATGAATCCATCAATTCCTCCCAAAACTTTAATCTATATCTGGACACTATTGAAAACAATTGCATTCCAATTGATGATGTACGATTAAGAAGAAACTGGGAGTATATCTGGTATCTATGAGTTGTACTCATGATAAACCCTAGCACGTCTTCTTAAATGGAAAGGTTGAAAGAAATGTTTATTTCATTTATGACGCTTGCAATAAATACACACCATTGATGATAGAAATCTTATCAACAAATTTCACGTACTTAGCTATGATTTTCACTTCCTAAGCTCACTAGTTTGGATGTTCAAACTTGAGCAAGAAGAGAATTGCCTCCATTCTTATTCAAATGAGAGAGTATTTATAGATGGTAATTGAGTCATTTTGAGATGATGACAAACGGCGGCTCTTTATTGGTTCTTATAATAATTGATTTAATTAAGAATCACGCTTTATTCATGCCCATGTACTTTTCATTGATAGTCAGTAGCCAGCACAAATTAGGGAAATGGTTTGTAAGCTTTATTCGAGCCTTTCGTATTTTATTCCCTTGCCTCCTCATTATAATCCACGAGTTGCTGGTTGTGATCGTAGATTGTATTTTTATGCTTAACAAATAGTCCCCAAGTCCCAGTTTATTATTTATATCAAATCTATTACTTTAATTGTACCATGTAAAGCTCTGCGAACCAATTTTAAATATTTTACCTGCAAACCAATTTGAAATATTTTACCTGAACTTGCTTCTTCTTGTTTATCTGATAAGACTTGGGGAAAGTATTGCCAACCATTATCATTTTTGTATGATAATGGATTATTATTTGAATTTTTCTAGGCTAGTGGCCCATGGCTTTCCTTGCGCATGGGGAGTACACAAGATTTCAGCACGTTTGCTCGGGATCTAATTAGTCGTTCGTTTATTTTTCAACGATTATGATTATTATCATCATATTATAACAGCTTATATCCCCGTCTAAATCACTTCACCACCTTATTTCTTTCAAGAAAATTTTTGGTCCAAGTGTATATTATTTTTTCATCCATGTCCAACATCTTTCCTGCAATAATTCCCAAATCGATTCTCATAGTATATCTAGCAACTATGATTCTGGGACTTCTAGTCCAAGAGGTGATACTTCTAGCACCTCTTTTTCTTGTGTAGAAGTTTTGTGTATGCTCTTATAAGGCTGTCACCCATTCAGGTATGTGTGTTAACCAGAAGTTTTTGGTCAAGTGATAAGTTTTCAACCCAGGGTTGGGGTATGTAACGAGGTAGGCGAACCCTCTAATATGCTGGTTGTCCTTAATGAGAGTGGTGGAAATGTTTTTGAGGCTTCAGAAATTTTCAACAATATTTCTGAACAAGACCTGGCCAATATCAGGATCCATTTTAATGTTCCTAATGATATAAAGATATTAATTCTTAGATAGTTTCAAAAGATCGCCCGCAGCCCAAGCCATATAGCTATTCATAAACATTCAATGAATAAAGCTTGCTCATTAAATATAACTCATTCCCAGCTTGCTCTAAATGGGTGGGCCCGGTTGGCTGGTTCTTTTTTACTACTGCAATCCGAACTGAGGACGGGTTTTTGGGGTTAGCTCACCCTCGCGGGATCGCGAAGGGATTTGAGAGCCTACGGGGGAAATTTTCGTAGAATATATTTCGTCCACTGTACCGCCCTATGCCATTGAAGAATACAAAAAACCCTCAAATGGGTACTATTCCTTTTCTCCCGGCTTATCGTGGACCTGGCTAGAATTGGTAATATCCCTGCCCAAGTGTATAATTGGAAAGAGAGTTTTTTCTTTGTTCGAGGTAACCAGGGTTTTCACCCTAATGACCCCAATCCTTTGGTTGTTATGCTTCAAACTTATGGTAAGTGCTATGAATGTTAATTCATTACTTGTTTTTTCATGTAGATTTTTTATGTTTTAACTATGGTGATTTGGTAGGCGAACCACCTTTTTGAGTTTATAGTCGTGCTTTTAGCGAGCTTTGTGCACTAATAGCTCATGTCCTCCATTTGCCTTCTAATGTTTACGCAGTTGAGACACTGCTGCATCTCTTCAATTCTAATTTTTACAACCTTGGTGTTCAAACGACCATTGGTGAGTCCGTGCATTGATTTATTTGCCTCTAATTCCACACATTTTAGTCGATTACTATCATTATTTTTTAATGCAATATTTTTCCTTCCTCGCCTTTTTTTACAGTGCGGATTGATTTTGACGCGAACCCTTTTAAGAGTCAAAAGAATTTCTTTGCCTAAGGATTTAGGCTCCGGTGAACCTAGAGGAGCTAGCTACTTTCATGTTGGGGATTCGATCACCCAGGCTTTCCCGTCGCAAGGGTTAGGACTATTGCTGATGTTTCGATTCTATGGTCGTTCTTAAAAATTACATATTTTGCATTGTCCATCCATACTAGAAAACTTAAAGGAACAAAAAGAGTCAAGTGGATCTGAGAAAAGTTCGGTCCCAAGAATTTTTTCTTCCCTTGATTTTAGGTCTTTGTTTAGCCTCCCCATTATGATGAGTTGGATTCAAAGGTTGTATGCTACTTTCTTCCTTTTGTTCCTCAGATTACTAGGTCATGTTGAGTCTATTTTAATTAATTCTTGGAAAAATTGGCTAAGGACTTTACTCCTACATAAATGCGAGAATTGATTAACGCTCATATGTTGCGAGATGCAGTATTACCCCAAGACTAGCATGCAGAATATGAGCTTTGTATTAACCGAGTCAACGGTTTGAATAGAAAGGTATAATCCTTGGAAGAAGAATATAACATATTTCGAACAAAGCTGAATGTGGATGAGGAGGAAGAATCACAATATAAGAACTTGTGTTGAAGCATAAGGCATGAGATGTTCTTTTAGCCGATATTAGGAGACTTCCTTCAAATTTGATGTAGACTGGGTTAGACATTTGAGCCTATTCCAAACGGATAGACTTTGGAACTACAAAGCTAAAGTAGGAACTCCAAATGATTAAAATTGATTATTTCCTTACAACAATATGTGGTACCCAAGCGCAAGATGAAGTAATTTACTCCGTTGTAGGTTCAAAAGTAGCAAGGACAGACTTTCTAATGTGGAGTATGTAGTTGAGAAAGGAAAGCTTATGAAGCCAAACTTTCTGAGGAATCCATGCATGAAAGGGAAAACCAAGTTCTTGAGATTATCAGAAAATTTCTTCCTGAATGAAACACGGATTTCCTAGAGGTTTGTGAAGAGGATGTTAGCGACATCTAGTCTTCCAAAATTCCTCTGCTAGACTTTAGGGCTTTTAATGTTTTTTCCATTCCGTTAAGCCTTTTTAGTTTGTGGATCTTTATAATATTCTTCCACGTGAGGTTGTTGCTATATCTGAGCTAGCTGACACTCATAGTAATTGATGGCCTTTCTCTTTATTGTTTTTTTCTTTCTGGCTTATATGCAAGTTTGCGTTACATTATTTACTTGCTTTGATGTTGCATTTTGGTATCGTTTCGCGTGTTTGTTCATTTTGGCCGACATCTATATTTTGCATAATTGTAAATAATTTCATAACTTGTAAAATATAATTCATACAATGTTGTATTATTTAACAAAATGTGTCAATGAAACAAATGAATCGTGATGTTTATTTATAAGTACTTTTCCTATGTAGCTAGACTAAACTTTTTCGTTATGACGATTTGTAACTAAGGACAGCTATAAGCTCGTCCTTTACAATTTGTAATTATGATGGGATGGACTTCAATTTGACTTTTCTCAACGAAGTAACTCTCTTCTTTTCCCCATTTCACGGCGGGATAACCGTCACCTTCAATAGAGCTTTGTTGGCAGACAGAGTCTCATTTTAAAGCATTGTTTTTTCGACGAAAAGAGTCTTACCTTTAATGATATGAACATTGGTGGGATTAACCTCGTTAGTAACCTAAGTTCCATAGTAGGCAGAATGAGGCTCACCTTTCAATTTTTTGTTCAAAGAATTGCTATGATCGTATTTCATGCCCAGATTGTTTTCACCAATTTCTCAACCATGCTTCCTTAGTACTTGCATAACTATCTTTACTAGATATATGCTTTTCAACAGGTCTTTCATTGCATCGAATGTTTGCTTTCCTAAAAGAGGTTTTTCACGTATGTTTTCTTCAATTGTGAGGGTATTATTGATTAACGGAGCCCTTGGGACTGCTTTTCTCAAGGCATTGAGGTAGCAATCTCGTGCTACTATTGATCTCCCCTAACCATGGCTACCCCTTTCGAAATTTCAAATTTCAAGCATAGATTGTGGATAGAGGTCACAAATTTTTTGTTTCAAGGTAGGGCTTCCAAAGATCCTTTGTAGACAGACCTACTATCCATAATTAGGAAGTCCATGTAAACGTGGAATACAATTGGCTCCTCACCTATTTCAACGGCTATTATAATCTGTCCTCCAGGGATCAGAGCATCTCCAATAAAATCGTAAAGGGGTTCAGCCGTGGGTACCTAGGTATGATCAACCCGCATTTGGTTAAAAGTGATTCCAAATAATATGTTAATAGATGTGCCATTATCCACCAACATATGACTAAGGCCGTTGCGAGCTATTATAGCCCACACTACCAGTGCACCGTAGTGGGTATATACTACTCCCTATTTATTATCTTTATAAAAGTTATTGGAAGAGATACAGGTTAGGGGTTACCTCAAATTAAGAAAATCTCTAGTGTGGGCTTCTTAGCAGCTCGAACATAATTCTTTTGCATGCTTGTTGTTTCCTTGCCAACATACGATCCTCCAAAAATAGTATGGATCTCTCTTACTAAAGGTCAGAAGTGTTGGTTGCCTCTGCTGGTGCTCAAGAGGAATCTGTATGACTTGATCTACCTTCGTGACCTCGCTATCTAGTACTTGAGTATGGAGGCTTTCGGTTGTTAAAACATTCATGTATCCCACCTCGATGACTTTGCAGGTTTGCCATCCTAATTACTTCATAGCATTTACCCGTGTCATGGTCCCTGCTACAATGAATTCTACAAAATTTTATCTTTTGGTTTATAGGGGACGAAGGTGCTTTGCTTGCTACTTGCGAGGGAGCAAGAATGATCACATGTACTTTGGTTTGTAATCATTAAGGCATATGTATTGATACTTTGGCAGTCTAGGGACATACGCCAAGATTTTTTCCATAAGAACCTGCTCCTATTTTACCTTCTTTCGTTCTTTATCTTATTTTCAATCTGGATCTCGTTTTGTATCAAACTTACCAGCTAATGGTAGAAGGCTGGTTTCTTATTATGGACATCCCACCAGAAGGGATCATCCATCAGTAATTAGTTCCACAAGTTGCCCCCAGCATTCTCATCTGATATCGTTTGCAAGTGATCAGTTTAGTACTGAAATGCACAAAATAGATTTTGAGGGACTCGCCTTCCTCCTCTTGTATTTAATTTAGCCTAGTAGCTCGAGCTTGCCCCATCATACTTCTTGCAAACATCCCTAGGAAAGCTTCTTTTAACTGTGGCCAACTTCAAATCAAACCTAGTGGTAACTTGCTATTCCACCGCTTGGCATATCCACCCAAAATGAGATGTTGCATTTGTGTCATGTACTTACACAAATGGCACATAGGATCTCATTTGTCGCTGTATTTATCCATAATCGGACTAATGAATTTCTCGTAGATAGTTTCATCCTTGATTTCCCTAGAAAATGGTATATGTTCATCATCATCGTCGTCGTCTATTCATACGACCTTGTAGGTAGGCCCTCATATTCCTCTTCCAAAGGAGTATTTTACTAGGTGTTGAATAGACTTTCAACCCTCCGACCAACCTCCTTTAGAAACCTTTCCTTGGCAGGCCTGCTCATGTGCCACCATTTACATTGCTTTTTCGATGTGCTGTCACTTGTTTTTGAAGCCTGCATGCTGCTATTATCATATCAGAAAGCACTGTTAGCAAGATTAGTCTCATTTTCTTCAGTTTTATCATGTGCACCTACCTCTCTATTCTTTATCTTCACCCGTAGAGAAGCGTTTTCTATTGTAGCGCTTTCAAGTTCTCTGCCATTCTCTAAATAGTTTTGGTAGTAGACATTTTTTTCCTTAAGCGACGACACTGTGTAGGAACGATGCCATCTTGCACTTCTGCCGAAGTTTCTTCTTTTTGTCTTTTAAAATTAGCGTCGCTCTCTAGCAGATAGTCACTACACTCATCAACTTCCTTCTCTAATGCATTCTTTTTTTTTTCCTCTTCAATCTGACTCATGATTTCAGATCTCAAGAGGTTTGAGTACTTTTTTGTAGATATAATAAGATTTCACTGTCTTCTTTGTTCATGTTTTCCCATATACAGCGTCAATTTGTTGGTAATTGAAATCTAATCATTAAATCTTGCCCACCTAATTATGATTTTCACTTCCTAAATATACTATCTAATTTTGGATACTCAAATAGGAGCAAGAAGGTAAATAACTATTTGAGAGAGATATTTGAATTGCATCCGTTCTTCAAATGAGGAGGTATGTATAGATTTTCCTCCAGGGGTTGAGGTAATTGAGTCATTTTGAGACTTATAATAATTAATTCATTTAAGAATCACGCTTTATTCATTGGCCCCATGTGCTTTACATTGACAGTTTGTAGAGAGCCTGATTAAGGAAATGGTTCATAAGCTTTATGTGAGCCTTCTGTATTTTATTCCCCTCGCTCGCTCATTATTCTCCACAAGTTGCTGGTTAGGTTCACAGATTGTATTTTTAAGCTCAACACACATAATTTGATGGTTGACAGTTAATGTAATTTTACTCCTTTGTTAGAACACGAAAATAGAAAATATAGTAACAACTACTTTTGTGCAAGTTTTTCTAAATAAAAGATAGAGAACAATCTTTTTTCTTTGTGAAAGGTGTTGATGTGTCCTCTACGGTGAGTGTTGTAAAATTTTATTATGACTTCCTTTGCTATTTTACTTCTTGTTTGCCAGTTTCTAAACATGATGTCATTGTAAAAATCATGGGAATGAATTTCGTTAACTTTAGTAATATTTTTCTTAATATGGACCATTCCTAGGATTATTTTATCTTTTATCTAGATGTATATTCGACCTATACAGGGATTTTCTTAATATGGACCATTCCTAGGATTTTTTTTATTTTTATTTTTACTGTTATCCTGGTGATCGTATTCTATCTTGAATAATTTCTTGTCCATCCCTTAATTTATCAGAGACAATTAAGAGCTTCTGCATTTCACAAGTCTCATTTGTCCAGCTATTGTGTTTGTATAAATTTTTGGGGCCCATTTTTAGCTAGACTAGTTGATCTTTTTTATTATTCTGTTAGTGCTGCTCAAGCCAAGCTAATATCCAAAAACGGAACTTAGAGAACCATGGAGTAGAGAGCTAAATCTTTGGGAAAGGATTATTCATTTTTATTTTTAATGTAATTTATTTTTTGAATGCATGACACATATTGTAACGACCCACCTATGTGCCCAAGCCATTAACATACTATCCATTTTGAGAGAGTCCGAACCCATTTTATCCCTCATGAAGCGTCCTCAAGATTCAAATCCTTGACTTTTCCCTTAAGAATGCCTTAACTTGAATCTGGTACCAGTTGTGTATCAAGATTGAACTAAACTTTTTCTTAAGGAGAGGTCATGTGTTCGATCCATGGAAACATGATAAAAAGTCGTGAGGGATAAAAGAGAATATGCCCTCCCAAAGCGAACAGTACGTAAGAGGTCATGTGTTTTGATTAATATTTTACCATAAAGTGATGATTATCCTCTTGTTTAGACATTCATATTTTTGACATCTTGTGCTTAATTGAGGGGGAATATTATTATTTCCTATGGTTGATTTAAAGTGCCATACTCTTGCTCTCTTGCTCTCATATGAACTACCTTCTTGCTTATGTCAAAAGGGGGAAATTAAGTAACATAGATTTGAAAAGCATTGAAGATGGGGAAGATGAGTGATATGATATGCTTTGAATGATTAAATGATATACTTTGAATCATCTATTAATTGAAATGTTTTAAATGGATGATGATTGATTTGTAAAATATATGGGGAATATATAGATTGCATGCAAAATTTAAGATTTATATTCCTTATCAACTGTTCAATATTACTTTGCAAATCAACTTATTTCTTATAATAAAAAAATGAAAAATTATTGACATATGGTCGATTATAAGCTTAAAGTTTTGATTATAACAAACAAGTTAATCTTATTACTAACAAGTTGAATCCAAGTGATTATAGTTTTTCAACGTATACGTTGAAAAATAGATCGATGGTCATCAAAAGAT
This sequence comes from Fraxinus quadrangulata, assembly GCA_903798255.1. Lineage (NCBI taxonomy): Eukaryota > Viridiplantae > Streptophyta > Magnoliopsida > Lamiales > Oleaceae > Fraxinus > Fraxinus quadrangulata. The sequence continues at coordinate 135,937 of CAIGRB010119226.1, forward strand.
CAAAAGCTATCATAAAAAATTGGACTCATGAAGGAGGTCAAGATCGAAGTCACATTCAAGATCTTAAGAGTCAAATTTCCAAACAAGATCAAAGACTTGATTTCTTACATAAAGTGTAAATGTATTAACACTTTGATATATGAGAATGAATGATCAAACTCAAAATCCTTCTATGCATTAAAAACAATTTTGTGTATTAAAATTCATTCCAATTCAATATTTTGAACAAATATAAATATGACTTTTAAAATAATATTTGAACTTGAAAAATATCTTTTATCTTGAAAATTTAGTTAAAAATACTTTCCAAAAGTTCATATCCTTCAAAATCGAACAAGAGGCGGTCGATCGGACAAGTCATCCGGACTTCCAGAATTTTTTGACGTTTTGACTCTATAAATACCCCTACTTCTTGCATTCAATACAACATTTTTCAAAAGCATCAAAGTGAGATATTTTTGAGAGATTTCTTTAAACTTACATTTGCATTTATTTCATATATTTTTTTGATATCAAAAATTTTGATTAATCCAAACTCTTTAATCATCATATTCATCAAAAGTTTTCATTTCTCTTTTTGTACTTAATTATTTCTATTAATTATAAAGAGAGACATATTTTGAAGAAGACCTTTGAATTTACATTGCATATGTTTCTTCTATTATTTCATATTGAAAATTTTGATTGATTGAATCAAACTTGTAAAATCATCATATTAATCAAAATTTCTCATCTCTTTGTTGATACTTAATTTATTACAATCATTCATCAAAAGAGATATATATTTTGAGAAGATTTTTAAACTTCTATTACATTTATTTCTTCTTCATCTTCTCATTGCAAAACTTTAATTGATTGAATTAAATTTCTAATTATTATATACATCAAAGTTTTTCATCTAAGACTTGAGATATCAATTATTACTATTCATTGAAATGTTAGCCTTCCTTATTACTTAACTTGTTTTTATTATTTATCAAGAGAGGAATTCCATTGTAAAATCGTTTTGATAAAGTGTGGGTCTTGTTGAAGACCCTTAAAGATCAATATTATATAAGGATCGATACTTCTTGTTGTAGTTACCGTGTAGGTCATATTGAAGTCATGTAAAGCTTAATAGTGTGGATCATATTGAGATCCTATTAAAGTTCAATAGTGGGTCGTGTTGGGGTCCTATAAAGCTCAATATTGTATAAAGATCGGTATCTCTTGTTTATAAGTCATCAGAAGCATTGTAAATTATTGAATTGCACCATAAGTCAATCAACATAATGAAAAGGTGTTGCTTGTACCAGAGAGATTGGTAAGGGAGGATATAGATAATTGCTTTGAATCGAACATTCACAATTACATCGTTTGCATCATCTCTCTATTTTACTTATCGCTTTCATATTTACGCTTATTATTTGAATCGATTTATTTAAAGCCTGTTTGGTTTGGATTAAAATCCAATTAAAATCTCAAGTCAAATTCAATAATTAATTTTAACCCCAACACCCTTTTGTTAGGGATTACAATTTATATTTTAGTTTAAGTCAAAGTCAACCATTAATTTTAATCATATATTTCACGTGTCCCACAACTTTTCAACCATATATTTCATCAACTTTTATCAAAATCAACTAAAAATCTGATTTTAATCTCTACCAAACAGCCACTTAGTCTTTACTTACTTGAATTTAGATTAATTTTTCGAAAAAAATTCAAAAAACAATTCACACCCCTTTTTGTTAGTTATTTTGGGCTATCATATCTTATAGATGTAGTGAAACATATGCAAATATCAAAATAACAATAGTTTTCAATTATTATTCCACATTATAGACTATAAAATTTGAGCGGGTGAAGAAAATATGGGGTTATCAAAAGGCAAAATCACGTTCTTTGAAAATTGATATTGTGTAATAATACACATTATATATGAGTCGTGTGACTTGTATACTCCTAAGAAGCCATTCTTAATTTTTTCTCGCAAATAATGAAATACATTAGTAACTTTTAACCTTCCTTTTAAATCTTGGAAAGAATTGATCTTGATAGTATATTTCCTAGTAATTTTGTAATTTTTATACAGGAACAAAGCCGATAAGCCTCCCAATTTCAGTTATTCTTCTGGTTTGAATGAATTTTAATTTATGTTTTCCATGCGTGGATGGGCAGGGCTAAAGCATAGCAGCTTAAAGGTTAAATATATAAGCACAACCAAACAAATGGTGGCCACGTCTATCCTTACCGGATGGTGAAATCATTGTAACCACATGAGGGCAATACAAGAATTCATTAGCATGACAATATCATACGATAATCATAATTACACGGGGACAACACCACTTTGCACATGAATTTGTACCCTAAATCTTTAGAGTGCTTTGATGAAAAGTCAAGTAGAAATCTTGTTCGAACAGCCTTTTGAACATGTTCAATCCCTTCTTTACAAAATAAATTTTTTGAGAAAAAATGTGTGATTGTTTGTGTGTATATGGAAGGTGAAGTCATGAAATGGAATGGATGCCAATGTGAAAGTGGGTTTTCTACAACATATGTATGTGACTGTGTGTCTTACTTTCTATTACAAGAAATGCTAACCAACTTGCAAAATATCCTATAATACGAGTAAATAACAACTTTATCCATCCTTTAGGTTTGGAAAACTCCCCCTCCATTTTTGGTAAGACTTATCGACCTATTAAAATTTAAGCATTTGGAGGAAATTTTAAGTTTGGGATTGTTCTCTATGTTGGAGTCAATAAAATACAGACTAACTGTCCCTGCTTTTACCTAAGGCCCTCCTTTTAAGTTTGGAAGCAAATGTTGGAAATTGAAAAGTGCAATTGAAAGTTCGTGGACGAATTCTACAGATGAGCTAAAGACTAACTGTCCCTGCTTTTACCTAAGGCCCTCCTTGATCTGTCCCTGCTTTTACCGATAAAAAGTCCATAGGTAAAGATAACCAATGGATTTTCCGTTAGAAACATTCAAGCACCCCAAAGTAGCAACATAATGTCAGCTGAAAATATTCCGTTGGTGGCAATCATTAACAACGAATTTCGTGGCTTCAACAGCGAAAAATAGTTCTACTTGTGTTTTCAGTCGACCAAAGAAGTGACAAGCATTTGTGGATAATAATTTTATCAGTATATAATCGTTTGTTTTTCAAGTAAAGATTTGCAATGTGCTGCTACCAAGAACATTTTTGACAAGAAAAATGCAAGAGTAGTTATGGTATAGCTTAAACAAATATGATTAATCTATTAAATTATTAGTCCCACCATTATTCAAGAAATTTGACTTATAATTTAGTATAAATAATCTTTACTCACGTGAGATACTAAGGACACATATAATAAAGGATGTTAAGCATTTTGAATTTGTACAGATCATTTCTGTGAAAGTTAAAATGAATTTGAGTATATTAATGTACTTGTGGTTTAATCATTAATGCAGATAAAATTATTAAATGAATCCACCTAATAAGCTAATGAAATAAATGGCAAAATTGAGTAAAAAAGATCTGTGTTTTGTATTTTTAATTACATTTACCTTGGTCTCCATCCATATTTATTATGGTATCCTCACTTTAATTACTACCATAAAGCGGTGGTGTTTTTCTTAATTGTTTCACACTGAAGTCAATCTCTACTTATGACCAATTACTCAACAATGCAAAACCCTACAACCTCCATATCATTTCCCAAATATTGTGGAGTCGTGGGAGTTGCACACACACAAACCAAAGAATCCCGTCCCTGATAATTTTGGAGTCTATTTCTTAAATATCTGAAGTAGGTACACTTCTTAGCTTCTTGTAATTTTGTACTTATTTATATGACAAAGTGGTGAATACATATATCTAAACTGGAACCAGCTAGAAAATCGATGTGTATCTTTTATTTTTATTGTCGAACTTCTCACATTGGCAGAGTTTGTCTGACAGCAGTAGAGAAACCGTAAGCAATGAATTCTGGGTGTTGTGGAAGTGGATCACGCAATGAAGAGGCCTCAAACTCTCGGAGGGGGAGGAAACCAACCCATCGACACTCAATACAACAAATACAACAGCTTGAAGCGTAAGATTAAAATATAGAACACTTGATTTTCTTACTGATGATTTATAATTTTTTTTACAAGTTTAATTGTTTTTTAAACAAAGCAATCCAAATTCAGATAAGGGTTACTATTTTGAGTTTTATTTTTTCATACGCTACCGTATTCTAGTTATTTAAGAATATTAAAGTGTTGTTGCAAAAAGTAAAAGATATTCCATATTTTTTTATATTAGGTCACGGTTATAAGTTTCTTGATGCAGTAAACAATATTGAGCAATTTTATTGTAGCTGCTATGTATAGAACTAAGTATTTGGTTCAATTGTTTTAGATTTTCATTTTGAGGGTTTCAAATCCCTCAATTATTTTGGATTTATTCAATCAAAAGCTTGAATATTTTTCTCCTCAATGATGGAAATTATGCAGGTTCTTTAAGGAATGCCCAAAACCAGATGAGAATCAGAGGGTACAATTGAGCAGGGAACTAGCACTTCAAACCAATCAGATAAAGTCCTGGTTTCAAAATAAAAGAACTCAGATGAAGGTGCCATATATATATGTATAGTTGATTTATACAAATATCTGTCTCCCATTTCATTGCTGATAATTAACATCAAGTACTTTATATATTTCAGGCTCAACATAAGAGAGCAGACAATGACACCCTTCGATCTGAAAATGAAAGAATGCGCTGTGAGAATTCAGCAATGAAAGAGGCACTGAGTAACATCATCTGCCCAACTTGTGTTGGCCCACGTCTTGATGAAGAGGTCAGGCAACGTAATCTACTGAAATTAAGAATGGAAAATGCCTTATTGAAAGAAGAGGTGATTGTTTCCGTCTTTATTTTGTAAAGCAAATCGATGTGTGCCTAGGTAGTGGATATGGAATTAACTCTACCTCGCCTATGACTAGAAATACTTGGTACATAGGAGTGAAGCATTCTGAATTTGTTACCTGCCTAAGGAAAAAATTTAACTTTTATAAACAAGTCATGAAGAAGACAGGTGAACTCATTTTTGTTACATTTTGCAGCATGAACAGATGCTTAACTCATACTCCAGTTTCATGGAAAACTGATAGCGTACAAGTATTGGTCTTAGATTATGTGGAAGCACAGGATGAGCACAAGCATCAGGGCACGGCAAAATAATCCCCTGTTCAGCCAATTGACTTCCAGGCATCTAATGCCTTTATTCAAGTTTCAGCTTTATTTATGTTAAATAATCACTAGCCTTTAATTACACAAGTGAAACTTGGTCTTTTTATTTATCCTAGGGTTTCCGTCCCTTACAAACGTTTTTTGCATTGAATTCTAGGTTGGTTGTTTTTTATATTGGATACCATACACATCCAGGGTTTTACCAAAGTTAACAAAATTTGAGGGTGTTCTCAATTTTTTCACACCATGACCAATTTCTGAAGCCGTCAATGGGCTTTGCTCTTAGATAAACAATCTGCACGCCTTGGTGGTGGATTATCCACTGCAAAAAATTCAACCAGTGGCTCCTGGGGCTGGCCTTCACCCTTGAGCACTAATAACCCTCATTGGCAGCAGGGCCATTCATCAGAAAGTGGATCAAGAAACGTCCTACCTGTAATATC